>CAIGRF010151515.1:26035-36833 GCA_903798235.1 Fraxinus ornus
AAAATGATTATGTTGATGGAGTTCTCATTTGGAAGAATTATTTATAAGCTAGAATCTAAAGTTAAATTGGTTGAATTGTGATTACTAGTTGTCAATAGATTTGAAGAAGGGATTGCTTTTATGTTTGGGATGAAAGTAATTGTGATAAATTATGAAAGGAATAGAGAGTAGAATTAGCTCCAATTGATTAAAGAAATTTTGGGAAATTTTTTCAAGTATCGAAAAACCTAGTTTAAGTATTCCACCATTAAATATTAAGGTTTCTTCAATTGTTAGAGGTTAAATTGATTATTTTGTATCATATGTCTATGGTGACGAAGAGATTGGTAACACTCACCAACCATCCTAGACTCTAACTTGTATAAGTGAGTGAAAAAACTTATTTCTCAGAAATAAGTATTTACTAAATTTATAGTAGATCAGAAAGTTATCTATTTCTTATAGTTGAATTGACATCATGATTTTCAAAATAAAATGGATTTTATAATTAGCTATTTTAAAAATTAAATTCAGTCCAGATAAATAATTTCGTTGGCATGTTATATTAGTATGTTTCAATGTATTTAAAGTTATTTTTTTAAAATCACGGAAAGCACCCAAATGATTTTACCAGCTCTACAATGGTGTTAATGTATTTTCACAGTGTATGACCATTATGATGATTTACCAGCTCTAAGCTATTGTGAATGTGTTTCTATAGCGTATGATCAGATTATAGCCTTCGGGAAGCTCTACGCGCATATGACTAGCATTACAGCATTTCATAATTGAATAGCTTTGCCATGTATATCGATATTAATCAATACATGAGTATTGTTATTTCTGGTACCTTTTTGGTGTGATTTTTTAGTCTTATACAGTTTATCAGATTTCAGACTATAGAATCTAGTTTATCCAGTTTACAAAATAAAGATTTCTGCTTATAGTGCTATGAAAATATATTTTCACTCATATTTACTCATATCAGATTTCTTTTATTCGTTATATCTTACAATGGTTTATTGAGAATAAAGAGTAAATAATTTTATGATTCCATTATGCTTTAGTCCTAAAAGTATTATCAGATTTCACACTTTCTTAAAATTGTTATAGCATAAGTAAGAGTTTTCAGAAAGTTTGCATAAATGGAAAATGTATACTTATTTGTGAAATATCCACTCAATAAGTTACAAGTTCACATATTTTTTCACCATTTTCCTTATCAGATAGTAGTTGAGTTGAGCAACGTTGGAGCCTGTCGATACTGAGTTGAGCCACGCATTGTCAGTAGTTGTATGACTCATTTTTTTAGTTTATATAGGGCATATTTCTTTTGGTATACATGCATCTTTTGTCAGACAAGTTAATTTGTAATGTATTATCCATTTCATGAGCTCGCTGCATATTTCGTATCTTTAGTGCATTTGGGGACTTTTGTTTTTAAATAATAGTAAATGTCGATTTTGTACTCTTGGGGACTATTGTGTTTTGAGTAGTTTGTGTTTTGAAGGGCTGATGTACCATGTTTTAAATTATATGTACAGGTTTGAGGAAATCGATTATTGTTCAGGTGGTTTTAGTAACAAGGGAACCTTTGTCAATTTTTTTATAAAAATATGTCATAGTCAAAGCGGCTTGATGGTGGGTCCAACACTTAGCTAGTATTTACCATTGGCGCACGCCATCTGTTGGGTCCAATAGGGTGGTTCAGGACGGGTCGTGTTAGCACCTTGACTGATCCAACTTTATATCTCACCATTGTTGAATCAGGTTTATCTCACCATCACACGTTCCGATATTGCTTATGCTCTCCACAATGTTAGTTTGTTTGTTTTAGCTCCTACAACTCTTCACTAGGCCTCTGCTATTTTTATTTCGCGTTATCTTTGTGGCACTTTCTTCCAAAGTCTTTTGTTTCCATCAACCTCCTCTTTAGTGCTCCATGTCTACTCTGATGTTGATTGGGCCAGTGAACCCACTAATCGCAAGTCCACTATTGATTTTTGTATATTTTTGGGTGATTTCTTTATCTCTTAGAAGTTCCTCTATTGAGGCAGAGTATCGTGGTATGGCATCCACAACAATTGAGATTATGTGGGTGCATTGGTTACTTACAGATATGAGTGTTTCTTTATACTCTCCAACCCTTATGCATTGTGATAATAAAAGTGCTTTCAGATCTCTTACAACTTTGTGTTCCTTGAGTGCACAAGCATATTGAGATTAACTATCATTTGATTCGTCTTCATTTACAGATGGCACCATTTCCCTACCTTTGTTTCTTGATCATTACCGCTTATTGACTACTTCATGAAGTCTCATCCAGTTCATCGTTTTTGCTTCTCACTTGACAAACTCTCCCTACTTCTTGATGTAGCATCTCGAGTTTGAGGGAGATGTTAGTCTTATATAGCATTACAGCTTAGTATTTAATTTAGGTATATTATTATTAGTTTCCTTCTTTTGTAGGTTTCCTTTTTGTTTGCACTTCTTGTAATATATAAACTTATGTATTTCATTAGAAACCTAATTTTTGGTGGCTCAATGGATCGTTGGTTTTTTTTTTTCTCTTTTCTTCTCTTTGGATTGATTCACTGTATTGGTTCAAAGCAATTCATATTATTAACAGAATCATCGTCTCTTTGCGACCAAAATGCTAAAGCGTTGACCGAGATGCATTTAAACACATGTAGTAAGAAAATTTCCATTTCCATGTTATCGTACTAGATGACCCCCATGTAATCACATGGTTTATATAAACATTATAGCACGTGTTTCATACCACATGTGCTTTTACGACAAATATTGGGTAAATGAGTGAATGAATCCCTACTTTCTCATTGGGTGTAAACTTGTGGTTTATATAACCTTGTACATACACTTATGACTTTTAATTGTTTCTTGAGATTTTAATTTAATGTTGCTACTTTAGCATGTTACCAATGACTATGATTGATTCAGTTTGATGGGATACGTCTAGGAAAATAGCTGATTTAAAGTTGAAGGACTCGAGTAGAAAAATGGAAACTATTTTGACAAATATTTATATTTGTATTGACCATCCAGACAATTGTGTTTAACCATCTAGGGTGTAGAACATAATTGTAAATACAATGATACGAAGTATGTTGAATAAATACTTGAGGGAAATTTATACTTGAATTAATGTTGAAAAATGAGTTTTGGGTATAATGAGATGTAATGCTCCTATAGTAAAGTTACTATATACCCTAACAAGATTTATAGTATCGTGAGCTCTAATATTAATCCGTTAGTCACACGATCTATTTGCCTTATGAATTTTTGTAAGATAGATCTTAAGGAGGATCTAACGTGTAACATTCGTTATTCTTTATGGTTCGAGTCGAACCTCCCATTTTAACCTCCAATTCTTGTCTAGCATTTGGGAGAGAGAAAGGATGGCAACGAATGTGTGAAACTTGTATGAATAATCAAACATAAATTAAAAAGCACCTAAAACCTCATTTTTGGCATAGAAACTCACAAAATTAAGCATTTAGGCTGTGGATTATAATCTCCTTCCATTATTATAAGGATTGGGACTATTGGATTGCTAGAAAATGCATAATTTGACGCTTGGAGGGCAAGGTGATTCAATCGCACAAAAAGATCTTGAAGTTCATCATTTTAAGTAAGCATCTTGCCCTGAAATTCATGCTTAAGCATGCTTCGAATTCTTACACCTACAATTAATAGAAGGATTGTGGGGATTCAATATACACAAACCATTTAAGCCAAAGGAGGCTCTTGGGTTACGAATTTCATAATTTTTGCAAAGAGCAGAGCCAAAGGGAGAGCTTTCAATCTAAAAACCCATATTCTTTCTAAGCTTTACAAAACTTTGCTGCAAAATATATCGTTTCAAACTTTCATACATTTATTTCTTTGGTTAAAGAAGAACAGTCAAAATGAGAATGATCAAGAAGCCATTGAAGATATTCAAGACTTTCAAGATTTCTTTCAATCTTCTTTCCAATTATTGAACCCTAATATTGAACTTTTTATATTTAATTTCAAATTTTGACTTCAAACATGTGTTTGATTATTGAATGGTTTTTATGAACATAATGATTTTCAATTAGCTAAATACTAGTTGAATTGTCTTGTGATTTATATTGACATTCGAGAGAATAAATAATAATATGGCACATAGTAATAACCATTGTAAAGTTTGATAAGAGATAAGATATGCAATTATGCTTTATATGATCTTTATAATGTTTTCGTGATTTAATACATTGTTGAATGTTTATATCCTTCTTATAGATATAGAAGGATCACATATGAAGCTATGTTTTGTTATACTCGATAAAGATTATTATACGAATTAGAAACACTAATATTTATATTCAAATAGGTGTTTTTAGTCAATGAAATTAATATTAACAGGACAAATGTACGGAAATTCAAAGTATGATGCTTGGTCAAAAACTTGAATTTCATAATGCTTCCTATTAAGTAGTTCGATTAGTTAGAGTAAACATATTTTAAATTGTTAATAAAACATAAATATCAACCAATCTTGTTATTCGATTAAAGTTGGTATTAATTGTAACTAGACTAAATACTTAATCTCGTAAAAATCATATTTTATACATTCTTTATTACTTGGCTATGTTAGTTTATACTTGCGGGATTTCATGTATAAATTGAGAAGTCAAAATTCACATTTAAACTGTAAAATTCCATTGCGTTATTATTCAATATATTATAATTTCATGAAATAATAAATTAGGGGCATACCGTCATCTAAATTGGTCATGATCATTATAAATAAAAAATATCGGCAGTCTTTTATGAAGACGGTATGTCGTGAGACGAAGACTTTCTTCTCAATAGGATTATAGAATTGATATTCAAATATCTCTTTTAGATATCCCACAAATATGTATTTTTTAGGTTTAGCTTCAACCTTATCCAATTCAGTGCACTTTACATAAGCGTCAAAGTCCCAAACTTTAATATGAGATAAGTTGGACTTTCTGTCTTTCCATAACTCGTATAGAATTTTGTCTAACCAACTTAGATGGGATGCGATTTAGTGTATAACATATGGCAATCATTGCATGACCATAAAACGATTTTGGAAGATTTGCATAGCCTGTTATTAATTGCACTATATCTAATAATGTACGATTTCTCCTTTCAGATACACCATTATGTTGCAATGTATGTGGAAGAATACACTGCAAGAGAATCTCATTCTCTTTTATATAATCTTAAATTCTCTCTTTTATATATTCTTCACCTCAATCAAGTTTTAGTGTGAGAATAAATTTACCTTTTCGTTTTTTTATTTCTAGTTTGAATCCTTGAACATTTCAAGAGTTTTATGTTGGAATTTTATCAAATATATATGACCATTTCTGAAATAGTCATCAATAAATGTGATATGATAAGAGAGATTTCATCTAACATTAATTGATATGAATCCACATACATCATAATATATTAGTTCCAGTAATTGTGCAGATCTTTCACCTTTTTAAGTAAAAGAGAATTTGGTCATTGTGCCTAATAAACATGATTCGCATTTGTCAAATGATTCAAAATTATTTGACCAAAATATACATCTCTATCTAATTTTAGAATTACATTTTCATTTATGTGACCAAGTCTTCAATTCTAGATAAAGGTGTTATTCAGATTATCATTTTTATGCTTTTCAATTTCTATACTCATTATAGAATATTCAGTATTTAGAATATAAATGTCATTTTGTAATTTACCATAACCATTAAGATCTTATCAAGATAAAAAAGAACAACAATAATCCTTAATATTAAAATAATTCATGTCAAAACATGAAATTCAAATAATGTTCTTGGTAATAGTAGGAATAGAATATCATTTCCAAATTCTAATAGCCTAAAGACAATGGAAAGAAGTATGTTTCTACAAGGAATGTAGTAACATTTGGTCATTTTCAACGTGCATGTCAGCTTTTCTCTTTTGCAGTAGTCTAGTTCTATTTAGTTTCTCAATATTTATACAAATATGAGATCCATATCTAGTATCTACTATTGAAAAAATTAATGAGGTAGACATAAGCCATGCAGTTATACTTCCAGTGGTCTGTCATTCCATAATGATAACAATGGCCATTAGATTAGTCATTGTCCTTCCTTGCTTTGACTGCCATGGCCATCTTAGATGATTTCCCAAAGCCCCTTTAGACTCCCTCTTAGTACCCTTAGATGAATCAATGGCTTTCCCACTACTAACTTTGATATTGTGCTTGACAGTCTTAAGTATATTCAGCAACTCAATGAGTGTGCGCTCGAGCTTATTCATAACAAAATTCATAATTAGCTATGAATAACTCTCTAGCAAAGATTGCAGACCAAGTCAATACTTAGTTCATGGTTAATGACTGAACCCATTTGAGATAACTTCTCAATGCTAATCATCTTCAGTACACGAGTATCGATTGAAGATTCATGTGTCTTTTTGCACCAGCACATTTGCTTAGAAGTCTCATATCCTTCCACATGTGATTATTCATCAAACGACTCTTTGAAATGTAAAATCATGTGTTAGAATCTATACCCTCATGTAGCTTTTGTAACTCATGTGACATAGTTGCAAGCATTACAAATGTTGTAGTACTATCATCATCACTGTATTTATTATAGCAGTCATCTCTTCCTTTGTCGAGTCAACAGTAGGTGTCTCTAGAAAGGGTTACTCAAGGACAACCAATTTATCAAACCTGAGAAAAATTCTCAGATTGTGTTGCCAACCAAGAAATTTGATTTGGTTGTTAACATCTAGTATGACTCTCAAATACATATGGTTAATCATGATTCAATAAATGTAAATGACTAAAAGTAAAAGCATTATATATAGAATGCAACAATTAATTTAACATGGTCTTTTATTAAATTAATGGATCATGCTTCATGTACCAAATTTTTTTATCGAATCTTTTATCGACTACTCACAATAGGGATGGGGATCAGATTGTTGAAATTTTTAAATACACGCGGGCCCCGCGCAATATGTGAGAGGGGGTAATCCATTATGTACAAATGGATTAACCCTAAATTAATTATGCTTCAACTTTTTAACTCAAACTTATGACCCTCTTACATAAATTTATGGAATCCATACTTGACTCCCAGTGGGCTGAGATCTCATTTGTTATATTAAAACATTGAGTGTATTCAATAAGCATTACTAAAACATTTGAGTAAATACTATTATCAATTGTATCTTCATACAACTCTCAAATCATTAAGCTGACAACTCTTTGTTCTCACACATCTTATATGTTAGCATAACATGCCTCTAAATTTTATCTCCTTGAGTGTACTCAGTAAAAGATAAATTTTAGTTAAGTCAAACTCATCATTCGGAAAAATCAAATATTTTATAGTGTCAAACATATCCTTAATAGACTAGCCTTGAGTGTACTCAACAAGTTGAGATCGATTGAGAACTCTGATTTTTCACTATAATGATGGAAGCCAAATATAAATATGAATTGATATTTTAATGAGGGTTTTTGTATGCAAATATCTCATTGTAATAATTATATATATTTTATTATACATCAAGCATGGAAATAAACATACATATAATAGTGTGGATGATTATGGACTTTACTATCTAGTCTTCCCGAGCCATACGAAAGACTAATTTGTTAATTCCTAGGGGACAAGACATTGAATTATACAATGCTTCATCTCTATGATCTCCTCCTCTTCTTGTTTCTTCAATTAGTCCACTTGGAACATGTATCCTATACTAGTTGGCACGAAGCCAGAATGAAATTAGACTTGCAGGCCCATAATAATAACAATAATAAATGTACTCATAGGTCCAAAATAAACTAGAGCTTGTATGTCCATAAAACAACAAGAATAAAGCTAACCGTTCGACACAACCACTTGGTCAAGTCCATAATCATCCACTAATAAAACATTTATCATATAAATTCTTTCTTATGTAATATCTAATATTATATGCATATATGTCTCAAGTTTCTAGGAATTAAGGTCGTCTAAACTAATTTAGACAAATGGATCGAAACAACTAAATAATTAATTAATCAATTAATTTAATTTAGCTGGTTTATTTAATTAAATACTAAATTAGAGTCCAACTCTAATTTCAAAATTTTATGACAAGAAAATTTAATTAAAATCAAATTCTACTTAAATGTCAAACCGGAGTCCAACTCTAGTTACAAAAATATATTAGGGCGGATGATTAATTAAAATCAAAATTTAATTAAATACTAAATTAGAGTCGAACTCTTATTTAAATTGTATTAAAATTTTAATTTAGGATAACACTCCTAAATAAAACAAAATTCAATTTAAAGTCAAAGTTTAATATTTAAGTTAAAATCTTATTTTAACGAAAATATTGAAAGTCACCAATTTAAAAAAAAAAAAAAAAAAAAAATTTGGTCAAAATTGATAATATAGGTCAAAACACATTTGAAAATCAAATTTAAAACCCTTTTAATATTTAAATTCAAAACTCCCTTTGAAAATTGCGAACTGGCCCATTTGGAAATTATTAACAGCCTTCAAAAATTCTAAAATTTCGTAAAGGTTTGTATAATAATAATAATTGCACATTGATCCCTAAATTATATTGCAAGCAGGGGGCCTACAATTTTACAAATTGCATCAGAGGCCCCCCGCCTCTACCTTCATTCGCGAATAAAAACTCGAACATTGAGACTCTGAGTGGCGTCGGGTTTACGATGTCTAAACTGGTGAGTGTCGTCGGTGTTTGACATCGACAAGTGCACAACGTACGATGTGTTGTAGCATAGTAGCCGACGCTGTTGCTATTAGTAGCAGTAGCGACCGACGATGAAATCAACAGCGGGGACAGCGGCGCCCGTTGTCACGTGCAGCGAAGCAACGCCCACTATTGCTTCACCCTACCTCCTTTGACGACGGCGATTGTCGGTGCTATCGTGCTGATAGCCTATCTGCGTTTGATCCCTTTTTTTTTTCATTTTTTGACCAAAATTAATTTTCGTTTCCAAATCAGATTTAAAACTAGAAAATCAATTTTTCTTTAAAAGCTATAAACATGAAAAATAACAACAATAAACTTTTGATTGTTATATGATGCGAAACAATTTCTAACAAACACAAAGTAGGTTCTGATGCCACTGTTGAAAATTTACTTAATCATACCAGTGGAAAATAAATTATTTTTTAATAAACACCATGGATCTGCTTTTGTATTTAGATAAACACTACGTTTAGAATAATACCTTTCATAAATTTTACAAACTCATTTGCTGATCTTGGAACACGAACATTCACAATCAGCAATCTGCATATGTCCATTTATCGAGCCTCCAATGGATATCTATACAGCGAACAAAAATGAGATAATTATGGTTTCTTTTTTCTTGTACTAGCAAGAATATGAATAATGATGTGTGTAGTAATTTTCAAACCCTACCAGCCTATTAATCGAAATCCAAGTGAGCTAAGCTCGTCTCTTAAACTTAACCTTGTACAATATTTAATTAATCCAATTAATTAAACTCGATCCATGAATTAACTAATTCGAACATATTAACAAGCAACCCAATTAATTTATTCTCCCACACTGCCAATTAATTAATTGGTTAGTCTCATTCTTCTAGTTCTCTTTTTGTATGGGACTCATTGGGTTTTCGGTCACGATATCTAACGATGTGAATTATTATCTTGATCTAATAAAAAATTGATAAATTAAAATACCCCTTTTAATTTATCATCAGTTCACATCCGTTGGGACAGATTGACATCTAAAAATGTATTAGGGCAATACATGTGATAGGAAATATTACATGGAATGATAAAACCAAACTTGTTCGTTTTCCATAAAACTATAATCATTTTGTAAATATGATACAATTAATTACGAGATATGGATATGTGTCAATCTCAATTATCGATCATGTCTTTCATCCTACTATTAAGTCAATATAAGTCGAAAACTCTTTTTCAACTTATGAATACACATTTGCCAAGTATTTCCTTATTAACTTAATTGAATGAAATGTAGATCATAATCTTTAACTATGTAAGAGTGACGAAACCTCTATTAATCACAACCTTCATATGATTCTTGACATATCTGAACGATATCATATTAGTGACCCTTGACAGAGCAACATCCAATATCACCAAAGTATGACTATCCTCATATAAGGCACTATGATGACCTCAAGTCAAATGACCAATTCCACTGTCAAACGTTAAAAATAAATTACTGACGCTCAGATAGATATCCATTTGGAATCTTCCCAGCATGGGCGAATCCAGGAATTGGACCCAGCACGGGCGGAGACCGTTGACCCGTGATCGATGACCGTAGACAATCAACGATCGTAATAGCTGAAGAACTAGATGCACAACTAGAGAATGAAGAACTAGGTATGGACTTTCGTTTCGGTTGAAAAAATCGTTCCATAATCTGTAAAATGCCCCCAATTTATTTTTCAATTCAAAATTGATTAAAAACAGTGTACACATGCCGCAAATTCTCATTTACTCATTTATCATAATTCATTATTCACAAATTAACAAAAATCGAAAAAAAAAAGTAATACAAAAACATAAATATACAGTCCAGAGTCTGCACCCATCCATAAATTCTCATTTACTCATTTATCATAATTCATTATTCACAAATTAAAAAAAATCGGAAGAAAAAAGGAATACAAAAATATAAATATACGTCCAAAGTAAACATCCTTTGCCAACATATAAAAACAAAATACAAACACCACAATTCTACCATCAAGAAAATTGCAATTACTGTATCATTTACT
>CAIGRF010151519.1:0-11433 GCA_903798235.1 Fraxinus ornus
TTGTAAATTAATTATCGACAATGAATCTACTGAGTATTTCTTCGAAATACTCATTTCGTTATTTTAACAATATTTGTAGATTTCGGAGACGATCGAGTTTGATGGGTAGTGGTGGCAATGATTTAATAGACGAAGTTATTTACTTTTGAAATTTACTCATTATGGATATTGTTAACTTATTTTGTCATTTCAGTTATTTCAAGCTTGAAATTTAACGTTTAATCAATTATCCTAAGTTTATCAAATGAGTTTTTGTGCCGATGAGGTTTACAATTATAAATGTGATGTTTAAAATTTATTTGTTTTCGCAAATCTTTTTTTATTAAATTCAAGACAAATGAAAATGACGTGGCACTCCGAGTTCACGAAACTCGGGGCGTTACATATATCATGGATGAAGTTATTTTTCATCCATTTATGTTATGTTATTTAGTCCTTTATTAAGTATGATAAAATGGTTTGTTAACTTGTTTAATTGTAGGTACCCAGTGTATCTCCATCATCTTTTTGATTTTATCACGATTTCATAAAGAGGATATGGATGAATAATTGAAGATACCATAATAAAATATCAAGTTCTACAAATTTGATTGAAGGTTCTAAAAGACCTAATATTATGCTACTTTTATTTTAATTTGTACTATACAAATATTAATACAACCATAAAAATATTATATTGAACCAGAAATTCAATGTCTTGAAAATTTAATTGTTTGGCATGATCGGTCACACCATCCCGGATTAAAAAATGATGGGAAAATTATTAAAAAATCGAATTGAAATTCAAAGAACCAGAAATATTCCAATCCGATGAATTCAAATGTAATACTTGTTCTGTATATTATAAATTGATCATTGACAAACAATCACTAGTTAAAGAGAAACTAAATCCTTATAAGCTTAAAATTAATTATGGTGATATATGAGATCCACCATCATCCATATGATTATCTAAATATTATTTGTATCTAATAGATATATCCACTAAATATTGCATGTTATTATAAGAGTTTGAGATATTACTTGCTCAAATTTTAAATTATGAGCATAATTTTCCATCAAGACGAAGAGTCTTTTCAATGCTAATGAATCTACATCGCAAACTTGATAAATATTAGTTGGGATAACAATAAATGATTTAACGCAATCAATTGTTAAGTGCTTCCAATTAATTTATAAATCATTATAATTGAGAACAAAGTGTGTCCCATTTCTTTCAAGGGAATGCTATTTCATATGAAGCAAAACGATAGGATCATACCAACATCAAGTTCTTCCAGCAATATTAGGCTTATGGTCATAGCCCAATATTTCCATCTAATAATTTTTATGGTGCAATATATCTACAATCGCTCCACCACAATACACTAAGATGGATATTAACGAATGTTGAGAATATATGTCTAGTTTGAATCCTTATATAATATTTTAAGCTCTAACTAATTATATTTTATGACGCATCATTATATTATCTAAATTTTTACAAAAGATAATTCGAATCACAAGTTTAAAAGATAATTCCTATATATATTTACTAATCAAAGAGATTAATGATATCCCACACACCAGTTTAAATGCTCCAACTTAAATTAACATTCTAGAAAAACAATTTATTAACATTATATTTGATAAGTCAATATCACGCTTGAAGCATGATAACATTCGATTCCAAAATAAAAATCTCCAAACGAAAATGGAGCAAATAATAAAGATAATCTCATTGAGGAGGCATAAACTCTTAATACATATATAGGCATAGTAAATTGTAAAGCTTTAGAAGAGGTTCATGTACGTGAAATATTTAGTTGAGATATTTTAATAAGTTGTGTCATAATGGGAAAGAAGTGAATCGAAAAAAAAAATTATCGACAACACGTTTGTACATGGCTAGTCATAATTGAACGTGCATTACACATTATTCTTAAATACTTTACAGTGCTATAAAAATAATATTTAAAGATGTGAGAATATAAAAAATTATTAATACAAATTGTTTATAGAGAATGAACATTTGACTCAAATGAAATAAAAACCATTCTGTGAAAATAATCTAACTAGTTGAGGAAGTCAATTAGAATAGTTTCGTCATTTACCCGTTTCATCTAAATTGAACATCCAACCAATACCATCATTTCTTCATATTCGTTTAATATGCATTGAATATATCAATTGAAATTATTTATTATAAATACGCATTATTTTCCCTCATTTACCTTCTTTATATCTTAACATTCATCGAATAAATCATTAATTGGAAGAACACTCTAAAAATATTCATCTTTATTTCCAAAAAATAAAAAATAATGAATTTATTATTCTATCCAATCAAGTGGAATGAATCTTTCGAATATACATTGATTATAATTAAATAATTGACAAAATAATTCATAATAATATTGTTCCAATCATTAAATAAATGAAATACATATTGAAAAATGAAAAGGTAATGAATCTGTCAAATATGATTAAATAAACTAAATACATATTGAAAAACGAAAGAGGTAATGAATATGTCAAATGTATATTCATCACAACTAAATAGTTACAAAATAATTAATAATTACATTAAGGTATTATTAAAATAATTGAATTATAGAAATGATAAGAGTCGTCCAATTGAAATTGCTAGAGAAATATAAAATTCTTGGGACAGCAATTCGAACACCTAAATGTGCGAAAAGTAAATTAAAAAAAAATGGAATTGTAACATCCAATGCATGACTTTCAACATAATGAATTTCACAAGGACTTGTACAAAATAAATAATTTATATCATTATAGGTGCAATCACAAGTCTCTATATTGTTATTATGATAATACATGATAACATGTATTGTAGTTATAACCAACTCATATGACATGATTATTAATGCTATCCTTGAAAAAATTAATTTGTTTGCAGCATATAATTTAAGTGATATTATCATGAAGGAGTGAATATAAATTTCACTTTTTTCTTGATCAAAATTTTGTTTCATTGAATTTTCTTGATAATGATTTGAATGAAACAACTTTTGTAGCGTATTCAAAAGATTAATATATTGTTTTCATATATATATCTATGGCATTCACTACATGATTTTTTCTATTAAGGTATTAACGAGGCATATTCTGTGTTGTGACATGTTACTAATCTACAAGACATTTACTCTTAAAATAGTACTCTTACATGTTACAAATTTTATACAAAACTCATGAAGAGAATAACAACGTAATATATTTTTTTTGAACCATCATTAGTGGAATTACGATATTCGACCCAAATTATACCTAGAGGGAGGTAATCATGCGAAATTAAAAATTAATAATTAAATAGTAACAAGCCACTATTAATTTTCTCTTGATGGTTAATCAATCAAGTCAATTTTCCTAAGTTGAATTGCTGCAGTTATATGAAAGCAATAAGTAAACAACCAGAATTATCACGGAGAAACCTCAATTGGGTAAAAACCCATGGCACTCTGTCAGTCAACAATCTACTATAAACGAATTATGAACTTACAGTCTGCCAAACTCGACTACCACCAGTACTTTCTAACCTCCTGAGTGAAATTCCCATAGCCCTCCTAAACTGCATGCTCATGTACCAACTCCCAATTTTAGTTTTCAAAGCCCTCCTGGATTGTGTGCTCCTGTACTAACTCCCGACTTCATGAATTCGTCTATCTCCTGTAGATCAACGAAGAACTCCGCGTTCTACAACAACTGGAACTCCAGTCACCTTCCCTTGATTTTCAAAACTCTGATAGATGTGTAGAAAGTAGCAGTTTGGTATGTGGATTATAGATTTGATATTTTCAATGCTAAGAATAAATCAAAACATGAAGGTTGAAAGCTTATTTAAAAAAGACGATATGGATCAGTATGTGTTTTCTCAATGTTCAACCTTGGAAAAACCGTTTAGAGGCTTGCTGGTATTTATAGTTTAGGTTTAGGATTGAATATGCCCACCCAAAAGCCTTAAAAACGTGAATTAGAATTTTCTGTAAAACACTGCTCGAGCAAAAGTTAGGCGACATGCGAGCAACAATGTTTCTATTTTTGCCGCTCGAGCAAAGTTAGGGTGACAGTCTAGCGAAATTGCGGTGCCGTGTTTTCCTTCTTTCCATTCTCGAATCCTAGACCTAATACAACTCAATTAATAGTATTTGCAGCTTACTCTTTGAATTTTACAACATTAATTCTAGTTCTTTTTGTTCACAAATTTTTCGATTACATTAAAAACCTAACAAGTTCCTCATTTGGCATTATGAGACAAAACTACAAATCTAAAGTTAAGGTAGTAAAAATACAGGCACAAGACAACTACTAATATCAAACAAGTTGTATTGGCTGAAATGTGTTTTTCCTTTGTCAGCCTATTTTCTGAAACAGACAACTCAATACCAGTGTAAAAACACGTGAAAGAGTAATATGATAATTAAACGCAATTCAAACATTTAACCATAAGTTATACCAGCTAAATTAAGATGCAATATCAATATAAACCAACATACCAAAAGATGCATTGATATCACTAAACATCAAAATTTAATCTAGCTGAAACGAATATTACATACCTTCGAATCAAAATTTTGAAATATATCAAAAATTCAAAAACTAAAAAAAATCCTTCAATCACTCTTCCCCTTTTTATTTCAAATGACAAGGGACCGATAATTAAAATACAATAACCCAAAAATGCAGTTGTTAGCATGCATAAGTATAAGCAACGGACAGTAACCATTCCCACATGCATAACTCAAGTTACCATGGAGTATATTATATAAGTGACCATATGTGTAAAGTGTTACTAAACCTCAAACCTTAATTTTGTGAGAAATTACATGCTAAACATCACTGTCAATAAGTGTATTCATCTACATATGAAAGTCAAACCATTTAAAGCACATTAGAACTTATACAGAAAAGCTCATTTTGTATGGAAATTTTCTTTTCTCCCTCTGACTTTGAGCATGATTTATTTTCACATCTTTCAATATTTTAAGCCTATTCTTATTTTTCACATCTTAAATGCATACTCTTCTTCATTAAGCGACGAAAATGAACCATGTAGCGAACTTTAGACCGGTTAACTCAAGTCAGTTGATCATAGACACCAGGTTATAGAAAATCTCGTAGGCTTAATTACTCGAGTCAAATAGATTCTAAAGAAGAACATAAGATATTGAGCTTTTTATTACCAGGGATAAATTTGAGCTTAAGCCTAATAAATAAGGTCAATTCATGTTCAAAGTCACCTTACTAACATGTGATTGACATCTCAAATCTCACACGTACAGTAGAGTCTCGCTAACAATATCATAGTGTGTACAGTGCAAATTGTACATGAAGACACCTATACTAAATACTTCATAAATGACTTAAGCTAGCAACAAAAACTATGTTGCATTTCATCAATTAAACGCATGCTTGATTACAACAAACAAATTCAAGTATATTATATTTTATGCTATAAAAACATAATATAACTCAAGTGATCTAACTCTTCCCAATCTCTTCTAATGTCCCCCTCACTGAAAGCATCATCTACCATTACATTGATGGATTCTATCACAACCCGTGTACGAAATTGTACACTTGATAGGCTAGACTATTTCTAGAGTATCCTAGGAAAATTCCCTCATCACTCTTAGAGTCAAACTTGCCTAAATTCTCTCATCTCTTAGAATATAGCACTTGATGCCAAACACACGAAAGTACTTGATAGTAAGCCTTTTACCATTCCAGATCTCATACGATATTTTATCAATTTTAGGTCTAAGGTAAGCCATGTTCACTATGTGACATGCAGTGTTGATGGCTTCACCCTAGAAATGCATAGTTAGTCTCTTACCATGAAGCATGACTCTAGCCATTTCTTGAAGCACACGATTTTTCCTTTCAACAACTCCATTTTGTTGTGGAATGATAAGCGATGAAACTCATGCTGGATTCTCTCCTCCAAGCAGAAGTTCTCAAGATTAAAGTTTCCAAACTCTTTTACACGATCACTTCGAATTCTAGATATTGTGAAGTCTTTCTCATTTCTAAGCCTTTTGCACAAAGATATGACAAGAATAAATACCTCAGATTTTTCTCTCAACAGCTCAATCTATGTGTATCTCGAGAAATCATCTACCACAACCTAAATATATTGTTTACCACCAAGACTCTCGATCCTAGATGTTCTCATTAAGTCCATATGGAGTAATTCTAGCAGCTTGTTTGTCAAGATTTTAGAAGTTTGTTTATGATTTACTCTAATCTGTTTACTTTGTTGACACGGTCCACACAAAGTGTTTTCATTAATTCAAGTTTAAGTAAACCATTAACAAGTTCCTTATTAGTAAGTTTAGATAAACTCTTATAGTTCATATGACTAAGGTGCTGATGTCATATTTTCGTCACATCAATTTTGGTACTGCTACACACATAGTTGGAATTAGCAAGAACTCTATAACAATTGTCAAAATTTCTTACACTTTCGAGAACAGCGTTACTAGTAGAATCATACACAGTACACCTTTTCTGGACGAAACTAACCTCAAAATCAGCGTCACATATTTGACTAATGCTTAACAAATTTGACTTTAAACCTTTTACATAAAGCACATCTAAGATAGTAGGTTATCCAGATATATTAACAGTACATTTAACTAGGATAAGTGCGGTAGCTCCGTCTCCAAAAGTAACCATACTGCCATTCCAATCATTGAGAGTGGAAAACAAGGCTTTGCTACCACACATATGTCTAGAACATGTACTATCAAGATACCACATAAAGTTATTTTGAACTTTAAGTGCAATGTGGGCAACATAGCAATTCAACTAATCATTAGACCTAAGAAGATCATTATTCTTAACCCAAATTTTCTTAGAAGTAGAGGTGATTCTAGTTAACTGAGTCATCATCTCAATTAAGTGGCTAACCTGATTGGTGAGGAAGTTAACCTTACTTGAGATATCCTCACTTTTACTTCTAGGCGCAAGTTTACGACACCTAGGCCTTGTGTGTCCCGGTGCACCACAATGGTAACAGGTGGGAATAAACCTAAGTTCAAACCTATGCGGAGGTTGTCGTTGATTATAAGACGATTGATCCTACATTATCTAGTAGACCTCGATCCTAAAACATTCTTGCCCTTGGGTTCAGGATTAGCAGCATTCCTAACTTTGTTGATGGTTGGGACGAATGTGGTCTTGGAAGTACTAGCATTATTATTACCATTTTGAACGTATCCTAGACCGTACCTATTTCCAGCAGGTTTGTTCATCCCTAACAGATTATTAAGTTTTTTAGTACACTCATGAAGGAATGAAATTGAGTATTAGATTTTTCTAGATCACTTGTTAAGGATTTAACTTTAGTTTCTAGATTCTCATTAACAAGTTTCAACTCGCCCATATTTTTGTTAGAATCTTGAAGGTCACCTAAGAGTTTCTCTCTCTCTCTTTCAAGTTCATTAACTTTTTTTAGTACGTCTTTATTGACCTTCTTGATTTTAAGACTCTTCTCAAACAATTGTCGATAAGATTCATGAATATCGATCTCATCCTCAGAACTCTCACTTTGTTCATCATTCTCCACCGTTTCCCTCTTCTTATCACATTCAATATTAGCTATAGACAAGAAAGCCATAAAATTTTGTTCATCCTCATCGCCAGAGGTATCACTCTGAACACTCGAATCTGATTGATCATCACTCAAAGTCACTGCTAATGTCTTACGCCTTCCAATATGCAAGTTCTTTTTCAAATTAGGGCAGTCATTCATATAGTGACCAAAACCCTGATGCTCATGGCATCTAACTAACTGAGTTTTCTTACTAGAAGTCCTAGGGTTATTCTTCTTACGCTTATCTTTCGAGAATTTACTAAGGACATTATTTTTCCTATCGTGAGGTTGTCTCTTATTCCTCATCATCGTCTGGAATTTCTTAACGAAATAAGTTATTTCGTCGTCCCTAAGGGTCTTAGCTTCAATAGAGTCAATCTCATCTTCCATAATGGTGTTCATGGCTATGGATTTAACCTTCTTTGGTTGAGAAATGGTGAGTTCATAGGTTTGGAAAGATCCTACAAGTTCCTCTATCTTAACTGCGTCTAAGTGCTTACTTTCTTCAATAGCGGTGATCTTGGGTCTAAATCTTTCGGGTAGGGATCTAAGGACTTTTCGAACTATTTTAGACTCGGGGATTTTCTCATCTAGGTTGAAAGTTTACTATTTCATTAAGCTTCGCATAGAATTCATCGCACTTCATTTTAATTTCTTCAAACCTAGAAGTAAACATATGTAGGTTGGAGTTCTTAAAAACTCATGGCACTTGCCAGTTAACAATCCACTATAAACGAATTATGAACTTACAGTTCGCCAAACTCGACTACCACCAGTACTTTCTGACCTCCTGACTGCAATTTCCACATCCCCTTTAGATTGCGTGCTCATGCACCAACTCCCCGACTTCATGAATTCGTCTATATCCTGTGGATCAACAAGAAGTCCGCTTTCTCCAACAACTAGAACTCCAGTCACCTTCCCTTGATCTTCACAACTCTGACAAATGTGTAGGAAGTAGCAATCTCAATGTTCAACCTTGGAAAAATCATTCAGAGGCTTGCTAGTATTTATAGTTTAGGTTTAGGATTGAATGGACCGGACAAAAAGCCTTAAAAACGTGAATTAAGATTTTTCGGGAAACACTGTTGTTTGAGCAAAAGTTAGGCGACACGTGAGCGATAGGATGTCACTCGAGCGAAGGCAAGGTGACAGGAGGGCGACAATATTTCTATTTCTGTCGCTCGAACAAAGTCAGGGCGACAGTCTAACGAATTTACAGTGCCGTTTTTTCCTTCTTTCCATTCTCGAACCCTAAACCTAATACAACTCAATTAATAGTATTTGCAACTTACTCATTGACTTTTACAACACATTAATTCTAGTTCTTTTTGTTTACAAATTTTACATTAAAAACCTAACAATTAGTACTACAATTATCAAAGATTGATAATATCTTGTATAAAGATAATATTGATTGAATGCTATAATAAGATAGCATAACACATACCTCATGAAATTTTGATATTGAAGACATGATATACAAGTCATAAATGACTTAATAAATAAACTTTCATTAATTTAAATTTGGGGAGTAGTTGCAGTCTTTTTCTTTCACTCAAGTTTTGTCTCAATAGGTCTTTTTGACAAGGTTTTAACGTGACAACATTTTATTACTCTATATTTGTTATACTTTTTTTTATAATTTTTTCATTTGTTTGGTATTTTTATCCTATTGAATTTTTTTTCAAATTAGGTTTTAACTAGACAATTATTTGCAATCAAAACAGGAGTGTTGTAAAATACAGGATAATTTCTTGTGATTATTTAGTCTTATTAGAGTACTTAGATAGGTATTATTTAACCTAGAATAGTGTATTCTATTTAAGTCTATGTTTGTCTCACATTTTTTTTAAAAAAAAAAAAATTCTACCTACTCATTTTCAACCATATATTCACACAATAGAATATTTTACACATAAACCCACTTTTTTATTTATTTTTTTACCACACATTCTCCAAAATTTCACTATTTAATATAATATTTTTTCAAAAAAAAAAAAAAAAAAACTACCAAACAGGGCTAAATTATAACTTTCATTTGAACACTCTTAAGTATAATTTCATCGTTATAGTAAAATCACACAGAGATCCACTGCCTATTTCTATTTTATCTTTTTATTCTTATCTTTCTCTATGATAGAAAGAACTAAATCAGTATTAAGAAGATGTGGAAACTTATCTAGATCTTAGTTTTTTTTAATTAAAAAAAATGAGAATTATATTATCTAATTAATAAGTACTGGTTTAGTTAAAAAGTTGGTTAAAATCTAAATAAAAAATAACAGTAAATTTTAACCACATATTTTATGGAACTCGCTACGTTCTACCACACATTTGATGATTTTTTTATCAAAATTTATTAAAATTTAATTTTCTTTCTAATTCAAACATGAGCTAAATCATTTTTTTTAATTAGAATCGACTTTAACTTTTAAACTTATGATTTTGCTCATGTTTGATGACTATTAAAAAGAGTTTTTTTGGGGAAAATAAATTTTGAAACGGTGATTTTTTAGAGAATGTGTTGTTAAAAAGTAGAAAAAAATTTGGGTTTACATACAAACTATTTTATTGTGAGAATGTAAGTTTAAAAATGAATTTTAAAAAAAAAAAAAAAAAAAAAAAGGAATTTTTAAGAACGGTAGTTAAACCGTACATAAATTTAAAGTTAGGGCTTATTTTAAAAATATTTATTTGGCCTTTTGATTCGACAATGACTCCATATATAAACAAGTGATCCGTTGATTGAACTAATGATTCTATGGTCCAAACCTAAACAAATTTTCTTGGGTTGTGTTACAGGTACAAAATGGGTTACAAAATGGTGTCTAAAATTGTCAAATGGCGGCCCCCTATTGGGGGGCGCCTGGCGAGCCCGGCACCCCCCAATAGGGGGCCGTCATTTGACAATTTTAGACACCATTTTATATCTCATTTTGTACACCAAGAATTATCCAATATATATATATAGATTTCATGACTTTGCATACACTTTGATATATGGCAAAGTAATGTTCTTTTTATCTCGTTATTTTTCTGGTATATTAAACTTGTTCAATTACGTATTTTCTAACCATAAAACTTATTTATACTTTGTCATTCTCGAGAAACAAAATAAAGATCTCGAATAAAGACATCGATAATCTATGGTGTTTTCGGATTATCTTCGTGGATGCAAAACGCATGCAACATTATCTTGGATACATATTTGTATTCACGAGGGTATCACAATATTAATGGAAAGCATTTATAAAATAATTTAAATTATAAATATATAGAAATGATCAGTGATGAATAAGTGAGTATTACGAGTGAATCTCTCAAAATATATTGATAAAAAGTGATTTGGAAGTTTATAAATAATTTAACGTGAGTTGGGTTTATTTCTTGTCAAATAGGGCAAACAAGGTTCGGCCTACGGGTCCACCACTTGTAATGGAAGCTGGGTTTATTTTGTCTATTTTCTCTCTCTTCTCTCTGGTTTTTTTGTCACTTTCTAAACATTTGCACATGCAATAAGAACAAAATAAAATTAATTGAAAATAAGTAAAAAGAGCATTTTATTTTATTTTTTTAGAATGCTAAAAGGACAAAAGAAATAAATAAGTAAAAAGTAATTGAAGAATCAGATCTGTTGCGTTTGTTCCTTTAAAAATAAGACAAAAGTGGGATGGGCGATGACTTAAATTTGAATGAAACCACGTTTAATGTCCCTCCTAATGTTTGTCCAAAATTAGCAAATATTCACATAAAAAAATGAAAAAAGATGGAAATTGTTGACCCAAAAAAATGAACTCAACAGAATCCCACCACATCCCCTTCACGTGGACATC
>CAIGRF010151534.1:1359-14914 GCA_903798235.1 Fraxinus ornus
TTCAAAATCTTCAAGAAAACTCGTTCACATCTTTGTTAAATACATTTTTCGATTGACTGAACAACTTTCTTTTAATCAACTGTTCCCCATATTATATTTGTTTGTCCTCCATCGCATTTCATATAAAAAAACAAGGAAAAGTTTCTTAATCGACCATTTAATAAATCCGTTGAAAATGTTGAACCACATTTCTTCGTGCATAGAATTCAAATTGCATTGCTTAACTGTATAGAATTCAAATTGCATTGAACCACATTTCCTCGAGTTAAGTATTGTCATCCTTAGGCCCCCCGGGCACATCCAAATTGGCAAAGGAAGGGCATTGCTGTGCTTGCAAGCTCAGCGTGGGGAGTTCGATTCCTGGTTGGAGCAGCTGAGTGATGTAACAATCAATATTGGTTGGAGCAGCTTGATGATATAATAACCATGGAGGAAGACTCCCTTGGGACCAGAAGTATAAGGGGTGCTCGAACCCTGATCAACTTGAACATAACCCGCGGTTTACCTCCGTCAGTTACTGAGGGGCCGGTGGCTGGTGGTCCAGGAAATTAGTCTTGCTAAGCTAGGATACCTGGATACAAAAAAAAAAAAAAGTATTATTATCCGTAGGGGTTGATATTTATTGTACAAATGAATGGAGACATTATGGGATTTAATATATGGAAAGAATTATGAGAGAATAATGGGAGCATGAATGGTGGAATTTATTTGATGGAACAAGAAGAATGGGGTGATTTGCTGATTTCATTTCTATTATTTATATTAGTATTTTTGGAATAAAATATGTTGAATAGTAAATATGATAATTTTTAGATAAAAAAATAGGGTAGCTTGTGTAACTAATTTCCTCTGAAGGGGGTATGGACTGGCCCACCGGTCCATCTGATAAAAGGCTGATGTGATGACGTGTCGAGTTTTAATTGGTAGGATGACGAACAAAACATCATCCTTTTCAGACTCGATTATCTCCACAACGAGAAGCAAAAGTTTGCAAGCTGAGTTTTGAGACTTGACAACAAATCCTTAATACTCTGTTCTGATAATCGGAAATTTTCAAGATATATATATAATTAAGAAGATGAGATTAACGTGGTGGTTTGCCCTAATTTTAATCACAAATCTCTTCTACCACGTTGTTTCCTCCGAGCAGATCATTCCTGTTCATACAGGTACATTTTAATTTCTTCTCGAAAACCATTTCTCATTGAAAACGAATTAAGGGACAAGGATTTGAATTTCAGTTGACCTTCGATTTTCTTAGCCTAAAACAGTAATTATATTAATTTTGGAGTGAGTTTCTCTTTTCAGATGATTTTTTTCGTTGATTGTATTATTTTATTTTATTTTTGTTGAAGCAAAAACGAGATATCTTCAATGGAGGATGCACCTATTAATCAAACATAGGAGTAGCACGATACTAGTTGATTCTATAAATTGTAGGATGAACACTGTCTAATCTCGTTCTTCATTTTACATTTTTACTGGTTTACATGTGTTTAAAACTAAAATTATGTGTAGATATTGAGGAGTTTGAATCATAAGCATGATGTCAGAGATGACAGAACCAATATTCCCGGGATTGATCATACATATTTACTGTAAACTAAAGTATTTAGCTTTCTGGTTACAGCATGAATATTTTGATATTTTCGATATTCGAATCCTCTTAATGGAATACTTGGGGATTCTATATGTGTCTGTTTGTAATGTTCTATTTAGGTCATCCATTTTTCATCTGGTTTTTGCTTTAAACCTGGCCTTCTGATAATAAGATTTTTTGCCTTTCAAGTTACTGAAGGACTGTCCTTTAGGTTTTTCCTTTCATGCTGTCATGCTGACTTTACAGGTGGGACCTTTGGCCAGGGCTCTCGTGAACCAAAATTCAATATTGAATTCCATTCGGAAGACTCTCCCTTCTTTTCTGTAAGTCATAATTGAGTAATTTTCTTATTCTTGCATTGACCATATTTTGCCAGTAGGAATAGATACATTATAAACATAGACGATGCTTCCAAGTTAAATGCAGGATTGCAATGAGTTTTGATCTATGTAACCTACATCAGTTTGCATTCTACTTTTCTAGAAGCGACCTCATCCAATAACACCAGATGTGCAAGGCATAGTTTATACTGCTAATAAAGTTTCAGTGGTTATAATCTTTGTAACTTGTGAACTCATATGCCATGGTAGTGTACAGTTAGAAAATGAATAATGACCCATCTATTTGTCACTAAAATCATTTCCAGTTCTAGATTCTTTCAGATAGCTATGTATCTTATGATTTAGCCACTGTTTAGACACTTTCGAAATTTATAAACAACGGGGACAGTTAAGATCAAGGAAAGGATAAAACTAATTGCTTCAGTTTTTGTCATTCCATCTCCAAAGTTCTCAAAATCATTAAGCCTCTATTTGGGCTCCATTTTTTAAAAAATGCATTTTTTCAAAACTCATTTTCAACCATACATTCTCCTATAAAATAATAATACATGTAAACTCAAAAAATTTCTTATTTTTTAACCACACTTTCTCCAAAAAAATCTCCATTCCATAACACATTTTCTCCCAAAATCTAATTTTAGTGGAGCCCAAACGTGGGTTAAATATCTGTGACATGATAGCTTTCTCTAGGTACTTCCTATGATCACCAAGGAACTCCTTAATTCTTTCTTAACACTTCTATTTCCAACTTGTATAAGATTAAAATTCTCTTTCAGAAATATGGGTTTCCTTTCCTGTTTTTTGCCCAGTTCTTTGTCCAGACATGTTTACTTGCTGAATGCTGCTTCCCTAATCATAATGACCTACAATGTAAAAGTGACTCCCCTCAAGAAGGCCAAAAGATTTCAATTATTATTGGCTTTATTTACCAAGCTCAGGACTAGAAGAGCATTTTAGGAATTTAAGGTATCGCTTGCAATGTACTAAGGACGAAGTCTCATTTATATCGTAATATCCCTACCTTCGGCGTGCAGGTTTTGAACTTGTTCCTATCACCTTTATCAACTCTGTAGCTCTCTTGCTCAGTGCAACTGTCCTATTCTTACCATGGGGATATATTTATTTTTTGTTGGATATCTATACTTTCGGATATAAAAGCAAACAGTATTGTATGTGAAGAAAGAGATTCTTGACATTAGTAGACTAATTTATTCACTGTTAAGGCATTGGTCTGCTGTTGCATTGAGAGCAAAACTAGTGCATCTTGGCCTTATTTGATGCTTTCTTGTGAACAGAATAAGAGATCTAAGTAATTACTAAGTTGTGACTAGTATAGAAGCCACATGAACTGTAACGACCCAAATTTTATATATTCAAGTCACTACCAAAAACTTTCTCAATAATTTAATAAAGGTGAATTTGTGTATGAAATAGTTTACACAAAATTGATTAGTAATTTCCCATATTCTTTAATTACTTTATTTATCACCTAACTGGTATACAACTCAAACTCAGAACTAATTTACTTCATTGAACAGTAAGTGCATGAAGATTAACGAGCACACAATATTTAAAAGTAGGAAACATAATCATTGTTCCGTTAAAATCATAGGAGAAAGGGAAGGATATTAACTGGAAATTACTCATGTCAAGTAAACTTGACACAACCCTGAAATCTTTTATTTTGAGACGTAAATGCATGTATACATGATGCTTTCAACATTTAACTGTCAGTATTGAAAGACAAGTAATATTTACCACAATTGGCAATAAATAAGCAAACTTAATAATTAACACGGTCACCATCAAATCGACATACGAAAATGCATAGCCAATTAAAATCATGTTCGAAATTCAAAAATGAATTATTCGTACGATAAAAATTGTAAGAATTTGTCTTGTTACACCGAATTAATTTATTAAGTCTCATAAATCCTAGCACCACAACTGCACCTCATCGGCCGCCAACCAACGACATGTTCTAACTTGTGAAGAGTAGGGAAAAAAGGGTGAGTACATGAGAATACTCAATAGGATACAAATTATGGTGCAATCTCGAATAAAAATATTTAAATTATGCGTCAAAAATATCTTACCGTTATCATATCTTTAGAGACCGGTAAAATCTCAATACATATCATATCTTTGGTACGGATGTCCATATCATATCATATCATATCTTTAACTTTCATAAGTATAATAATTTGACAACACAGAAAAATAATTTAAACGAGGTAAAGTCAATTACACCTTGTTATCCCACCTCGTTAGATCAAATTAACTTTTGAAATACAAGACTAAAATCACGTTCCAACCTAATTATTTTTGCATGCCTATTGTGAAAATATATTTGTATATATGTTGGGTAATTATGAGAATTGTAAGGTGTTTAAAGTGGGTAAAAGACCTCAAATATAATATGTATAGGAAGTCGTGCTCCCAAAGAAATTGGTTAGACTTTTGAGGAATAAAATCTCGAGCGAAGTGTACGTTGCAACTAAATTCTGTTGCAAAAAATACTACATCTTCTTCAGCAAATATCTTATCTCTTTAGTGAGGGGGCACATGGCTTTTTCATACATTCGTAAGTCAAATAAAAAGAATTTAAATAATATTAAATGATGACAAATCTCAACTAATGATAAGAGCTCCAACACGTGGCTGTCCTAAGTTTTTTAAAACATAAAATTTTATTTAGGGCTTGTTAAATTTATAAGTTGACACCTGCCAAAAAGGAGTTTGTTACTCCACTTCTGATACCTGGCTACTTAGGGTGTGTTTGGTATAGATTTTAATCCAATTAAAATTGAAAATATAGCTGTTATTGGATCCCACTCGTCTAATAAAAGTCAACAATAACGACTAATTTTTCAATTTTAATCCGATTTTAATCTCTACCAAACACCCTCTTAATATAAACCAATTAATATCATTACCACTAAAGTCAACAACGGTTTGCTCTTATGCTATTAATTTTAAATTCATTAATTAACCAAACTAAATTACAATTTAAGTCAATATCCTTCGACTTAAAAAACTTGGGCTTCGCTTATCCAAATTAACTTTTTCTCGAGCCTAATATGCATGATTAATTATGGGCTATCCAGTGAGCTAAAAATTGAAATATAAAACCAGCTCTATCAAAATCTATTAATTTAACCCAAACTATAAGAATTTTAAACCTATTTTTCGTTTTAGTCCTTCAACTTTCAAAAATATAACTTATAGCATCAAGAAAATAAATTTTACTCTATAAAATTATCCGGGCTTTACATGAACGAAGCCTTCTTTTCAATTTAGAGTCGCATCATAGTTGTACATTGTTCATCCATAAGTAGTTTGGTGATATGGTGACTTGATGCATCTACTCATGTAGCAGCATCTCATTGGGCCTGCGGAGAACTTATTTTTGTCTTCTAATTTATATGATTTACTTGGAAAAAGTAAAAGAACTTCTTTCTATCGCCATTTCCTTTTGTGTTTACTGTAGTGGTTAATGAATTTTGACCATACAACTTTTAGAAGAAAAAAGCTACACACTTCGTATAGCATCCATGATATAGGATAGCTTTGAGGTACTTTATTTGTTTCTGTATGTGGGATCATTGATGTTAGAGTAAATAGCGGATAATTACTGTCTACAAGATTTAGTTTGTGCACATGCATTTTTTTGTAATACCAGGTGTAAGTTTTTTTCTGGAGGATAGGAAATTATTCTTTGATTCTCCTTTCTTCTATTCTGTAGTCTTAGTTTTTTGCTCACTGCAATTCTTCGTATCCTTTCTCTTCAAATTTTGCTACCATTAACACAAAGTTGATTATTGACTTTGTAGGACGATAACCAGGAATCTCTGGTTATGCCCAATAAAAATGGAGAAAAATTCCTTTGCTTTTTGCCTAAAGTGGAGAAATCAAAGGGTGGGAAGCTAGTTGGTCTACAGAACAAAAGCAGTATGATAATGGAGACAGAGAGAACTATGAAAATAAAGACACCAGACGAGTTACTTGAAGTGCTTAAAGATCGGTGTTTTATTAGGGTAAGGATCCATCCCAATCCCCCTCCCACTCCACACCCTGTCACATGTGCCAAGTTATCCTATATAGCTAGTTCAAACTTCAAAAGTTGGTTATTGTGGATACTTAACTATATTGGGGCTCTTTTATTATATATGCAGCAAGAAGGATGGTGGTCATATGAGTTCTGTTATCAGAAGTGGTTGCGACAAATTCATTTGGAGGAGAAAAAGGTAACTCTTTCTTGACTATTAGAATTTATTTCGCTTTAAGAAAGTTCTTTCGGTTTTGGATATTTCATAATATTATTCCTCTCTGTCTATTATCAATGTTGAAATTCCCAGTAATTTGTGAAAAATATCCAATTCTTGTTGGTCTACTTGAGAATAATTTTGAATTATCTTGTATGTCAAATTTTGTGGTCTGAACTTGACCGTTATACAGCTTTTAATTAAATTAAGAAACTGATCAGATGAATTATATTAGTATAGAAACTTCACTTGTTTATGCTTTTTTCATCTTGGTATTTCTATGCCAGTATAGATGATATATCGGCTGTAACATCTTGTAGATGGTTCAAGAATTCTATTTGGGTGTTTATGATGAAAATGCTACGACGGCTTTCAATCAGAACCTTCCTGACATCTCTATATTGAAAGATCCTCGCTCAATTGATGCATCTCAAAGGTATGGATTTTAGACATGCAATTTTTTTCTAAATCCACCTGTAGTTGTGGCCTCGGCAGATACCTGTGGATTAGATTAGAAAAGAGACTACAGTAGGGCGGAACCTGGCACCTTAACTCCAGAGTTACCTAGGGAAAAAGAGGAGCAATACTAGCAAAATATAGAATGGAGCACCTCCTTTACAAGAACCTAGAAAAGACACTAAAGCCATAAACATGAAGGTGCAAGAAAAACATGATATCCTCAATATCAAAAGAGTAATTAATTTAATGCAATAGATAAAGTAGCTGAAGTTTATGAATCTAATCTGACAAGACACACACATTGAGCATGTTTGGGGGTGGTTATCTTAAAGACAAGCTCTGAATGTGTGGCTTATAATGGCTTATTTTGAATGTAGGCGTGTCCAGGTTAAAAATAAGCCACAGGTTTGTTGCTTATCTTTAATTAAAGTCACCTGCCTCTTAGGTCTTGTGCCTTCTAAATCATGAGACACCACTTCTTATCCCTTTATTTGCAAAATAATCAGTCTTTCTATAGATATAGAAACTTTAACTGAGACTGAGACTGAGATCGAGTACCATTAATATCTTCAATTAAATACTGCAATAACCAAGGTCCATTGGTTTTGGATTTAATCGCCCTAAGTGCCATAATTGCATCCATCTCAACCCAAATATTTTGGAAACCTTAACGATAACCTTTTTTTAGACCCTTATGCAGTGCATTAACTTTTGCCACAAAATCAGAGCAGCAAGGATATGGCTTGTAAAAGCAAATATCAAAGTACCTTTCTGCTAGCACTCTACCACTCAAGCTTGTCCGGGATTATCTTCACTAGACCCTAGTGGTTACTTCTAGAAGGAAATCGTAAAATTCCATAAAAGATCGTAGTGCTAGAAGAAAAGCTCAAAACTACCATAATAAAAATCCATATATGGGAGGAAAATCTAAAAAACTACTACAAAAAATTCAATTATAAAAATGCCTAAACCATCCCTTATTTCCATTATTGAGCTGCATCAATTTCTTTCCAGTTAAATGAACCTAATAATTAGTATTACTGGTTTATATACTGATATAGGATTGTTATATTGCTAAATTGACTCTATAATTATGATACATGATCATTGTGTAGGTACCATGCTCATCTGTTCAACAATGGTACTCTCTGTGATTTAACAAATCAGCCTCGGGAAACAGAGGTAGAATATTCAAATTTGTACTCACCTCTCTTATCTTAGTATTATTCATGATTCTAGTCCTTTAGTTTTCAATTCCAGGTCAGATTTGTTTGTTCAGAGCCCAAAACTGTGATAAGTTCTATCACTGAGTTGTCAACCTGCAAATATGCACTCACATTCCATTGCCCAACGCTTTGCAGGCACCCGTAAGTCTGATTCTCTCTCTCTCTGTGGGTGGAGGTGGGGGTTCGACGGGGGCAGAGTTTACACACGCAAAACACTTGCAAAATGCACTATTTTTTTGGACTTGAAGGTTCATTTAGATGCACACCTTAAAAATGTGCTTTGGATAAGACAAACTTTATATTATCTTCTGAACCAGTTTATTGTATCTCTCTGTGGGTGGGTGGTGGGGGTGGGAGTTCCACGGGGACAGAGTTTACACTCACATAACACTTGCACTTGCAAAAATGCACTATCTTTTTGGGCTCAAAGGTTCATTTAGATGCACGCCTTAATAGTGTCCTTTGGTTAAGACAAACTTTATATTATCTTTTGAACCAGTTTATTGTATCTGAATGGTCAATATTATACATTACATTTGTTGATTCAAAGTCAGTCTGAGGGCGGGTTTGAGGTTGCTTTGTGATAACTGGATGCACTAGCAATAAATTTATATAAACTCTTAGAATTACTGCACTTGGAAAATTGTAAACAATTCAACATTCACAACTTTTATTTTGTTGCTGGTATAAGAAATTATAATTTCGAAAGAAATATTCACACGGTACTCATAAAAAGTTATCTGCATAATACATATTATACAAACATAATATTACTCCACTATAGAATCTGAACAAAATGATCCCCAAGATACCTCAACAATTATAGTTCTGTATGCTATAATATTTGTTTTACAGTAAATTGTAATTAAGATTCAAACGACTTGTAAATGGTTTCCCTTACCATACAATTCAAAGGGAAAAATTTGACAAAATAAAATAACGAAATTAAAGAGTAATAATTGTTACCATATATGGTTCGATTTGTATTTGGCAAGAACGAGGATTTCTAGGAATTAGTTTATTTACTTTCCTTGTATAGCCTATGTTTGTACAATATTTATACACAATAGACATAGCAATAAACAACAACGATTTTCACAGAAATTGTTCGGTCTTACTTTGTCATGGTATCAGAGCTAGGGTTCTAAATCCTTACCTCTCTGCCGAAATTTTTTTCTGTCGGATCTTCTTCTGGTTCCATTGCCGGGAATCACTGTCACGATTTCTTGGGAGTCTTCATTTCGGCCTTTCTTCTCGGAATCTTAGACGAGTGCTCTCTCTCGAAGCTTTCGTTGGGTTCTGCGCCTTCGATTGTTCTTCTGTTTGTCGCTGGGTCTGCGCCTTCGATTGCGGTTTCTCTCTGGGCTCTCTCGTGCGCCAGTGTCACTGACAGAATCCCGATGTTCCATAGTAGCCTGAGTAGCTATACGTTGCTCATCACGAAGAAGTTCACCCAAGCAAGTATCCAAAGATGGTACAGGATGACGATTCATCAGATTAGACCGTGCAGCCTCAAAATCGGGACGTAGCTTCATTAAAAACTGATCCCGCTTACTAGTCTCGTGCACCGTCTGAACAGCAGATAAAGCTGCAGCGGGAACATTAGCATAAATAATATCGGAATATTCGGCCCAAAGATTTTGAAAACCAGAAAAGTAGTCGTCAATGGAAAGACTTCCCTGGTAAAATTAGCCATCTCATACTCCAATTGAAACCGTCGAGCCGTGTTATCCTGTTTGTAAACTTTAATAAGATAGTTCCACATATCGGTAGCCGTCTTGTAAGGTCTGGGTAACAGACAAGAATATGGGGTTGACTATGAGGAAACTTTTGCTCCTGTCGCCAAAATGACCACAATGCGGACAGTTTTAGCTATTGCTGCCTCTCAATCTTGGAAACTTCGTCAGTTGGATGTGAAGAACGCCTTTCTTCATGGAGATCTTCATGAAGTAATTTATATGAAGCTTCCCTCCGGTATGACTAGTTCTTCTCCTCGTGACGTCTGTCGGCTACACATTCTCTGTATGGGCTCAAGCAGGCTCCTCGGGCCTGGTTTGAGAAGTTTCGTAACACGCTCATTACCTTTAGTTTTACACAAAGTCAGTATGATTCCTCTCTCTTCCTCTACAACTCTGCCTTGGGTATTGTACTTCTGTTGGTTTACGTGGATGACATCATCATTACTGGCACGGACTGTGGTTTCATTTCTAAGTTTCAACAGTTATTGCATGCCACTTTTCACATGAAAGATCTCGGCCAGCTCACATACTTCTTAGGCTTAGAAGTCCATCATCGGGATCAAGGTATTTTCTTAAACCAGCATAAATATGTTCAGGATCTTGTTGCATTGGCTGGTTTGGAGGATTCTTCCTCTGTCGATACCCCTATGGAAGTCAATGTGAAATACCGAAGAGATGAAGGGGATCTTCTGGTAGACCCTACTCTATATCGTCGCCTGGTCGGGAGTCTTATTTATTTGACCACTAGTCCCGATATCTCTTATGCCGTCCATCAGGTCAGCCAGTTTATGTCTTCCCCTCGACACCTTCATCTTGCGGCTGTTCGCCGTATTGTTCGCTATCTACGTGGATCACCTACCCGTGGGTTGTTCTTTCCTAAAGGGTCTTCTCTTCAACTCTTGCTTACAGTGATGCTGATTGGGCTGGTTGTCCGGAAACATGTCGTTCTACTACGGGTTGGTGTATGTTTTTAGGTGATGCATTAATTTCTTGGAAATGTAAGAAAAAGATCGTGTTTCTAAATCATTTACTGAGGCTGAGTATCGTGCCATGTCTACCGCTTGTTCTGAGATTATTTGGTTACGTGGTCTTTTGGGGGAGCTTGGGTTCCCTCAACCTCATCCGACTTCTCTTCATGCGGATAACACTAGCGCTATTCAGATTGCAAGCAACCTCGTTTTTCATGAGCGCACCAAACACATTGAGGTTGATTGTCACTTTATTCGTGCCACCTTGATAGATCAAGTGATCTCCCTTCCCTACATTTCTTCTGATCTTCAGGTGGCTGATATTTTCACGAAAGCAATGACTCGATTGAGGCATCAATTCCTTGTTGGCAAATATCCCTACATCTCTTCTACTCTCCAAGTGGCCGATATATTCACGAAAGCTTTACCTCGACTGCGACATCACTTTCTTGTGGGCAAATTGTTGCTGGTTAATCTCCCCGCATCAATTTGAGGGGGGATGTTACCATATATGGTTCGTTACCATATATGGTTCGATTTGTATTTGACAAGAACGAGGATTTCTAGGAATTAGTTTATTTACTTTCCTTGTAATTTGTATAGCCTATGTTTGTACAATATTTATACACAATAGACATAGCAATAAACAACAACGAATTTCACAGAAATTGTTCGGTCTTACTTTGTCAATAATATAAAAAATATAGTAAAATTCTCCACGAAACCAAATTTATTCATACAAAAAATAAATAATAATAGAAGTTACACCCCCATATAATATTATTAAGTCTAAATAAACACGCTAAAACAGACATTTATTGTATATCTATTGCGGTATAATCTTTTGGCCTTATGAAGCTCACATTCTTTTTCTTAAAAATCGTGGCCTGAAATACAACGCAAAATAAAGAGACAATTATAATTATGACAATATGCAGGGGGCCCTTGAGGGCTGGAAATATGCAGGATACTATGAATATTGACACGAAAAAGGCACCAAAATACACCTCTTTAGGCAACAACTCTCTCGTTTTTGTAATCCGCCTATTCATCATAACAACAATTGCATGTGTTCGTCTGTTTAGGGATATATTCAATCATCTACTGCAGAAAATTAGTCTTCTTTTATTGTTCATGGCTCTCTTCAACTGAAAATATAGAGTATTTAGCTGTTTATTTCAATAGAAATATATTGGATAAATCATGGTATTGAAGGAAAATGTGTCCATAATATGAAATTTTAAAATGAGGGAACAAACTTCAATAATGATTTAAGTTTGAGTTGCAAATTTATTACATATTTATTTGTTGTTCACTATACTGATGGTGGGTTCTGGGTGTTTTGGCTTTGCAATTGGCATGACTGTGGGGTCCTTGTTTGTTGCCTATATTCTTTCATCAGTTGCTTTGAGTATTTCAGTTGTTCACAGGTTATTCCAAGAAGAAAGACCGGCGTCACATACAATTCACTGTAATGTACTTCCAAAGGATTTCAAGGAATCAGAGGAAGATGATTTTCAAGTTGGAAAACCAAGTATGGTCACTGAGATCAAAAATCTACCTCCTTTCGATTCAGAAGCGCATGTAGCATAGATAGATGACCGTTTCATGCGGGAGAACTTCTCTCCATATTAAGATGGCTGCAAAGATTTTTTGGCTTTCACAGTTTAGGAACCAGTCTGGGAATTGAGCATCATTCCGTCCCAATGTGGTAAAAGCTAAGTTGTGTTTAGATCAAGATATCAGGGCTCTTGAGATTAGATGAGTTGAATCAAAGTTTTCAATGTAAAGAAATTATTTTTGGTATTTCTCCGCATGTAACATAAAGAATCACATTTGTGAGGCAATATAATAAATACTTTCTTTTTATAGTTTATATTACCCGGTTCATCATGTGTGGTGTGCATATAGTGATAAGATGTTGAAGGATCGAGCGATAGCGAAGGAGCACTTAGGGTACATTTCAATTTCATGGAAATCGCATAGGGTGCATTTGATAATAGTATTGTTTCAACGTGGATTGTATTTTAGTAAAACGAGTTAAGATAGATAGTAATAAAGGGATATTCATATAATATTTTGATGCTACTAGGAAGTCTGGTAAAGAATAAACGTAAATTGGAGAGTTATTCCACTTATAAATAAGTCATCACAAGTAACACTTGAATCAGAAAATTTGACGTGAGCGCATCAAAATGCAAGTTAGAGGACCTAAACACTTCCAAAGAATTGATGAGAGACCTTTTTGTGCTTTATTTGTGGAACAATTTTACTTGTATCTAATGAATTTACATACATGATAACTTTTGCATACATATGAGACGTCAAAAAAGAGTTCTTGAGATTTTTTTTTATTTGATTGATAAAATTCTGACACAATGATATCTCATCATAGGAGAGACCCATTTGTGCTTTATTTGTGGAACAATACTATTTGTACTTGATGAAGTTACATAATAATTTATATACAAATGAGATGTCAAAAGAGAATGGAGAATTTTATTTTTATTTGATTAAAAAAATTATAATACAATCATATCTCATCATATCATATATATGTAAATCATTATGCAAATCAAGTACATGCAGGACAACCTTTGTTTGTGAGATAAGAAACTATGGATACAAATTATCCCTTTCTTGAAAATATAGACATTTTACAATATTTTTATCGAAATTCAATGGATAACAATTTTCCCCTTTGCAGTTAAAAATAAGCTAATAAAACGTTCCTAGTAATCAAATACCATCTGCGTCCAGTGTTCTAAAAAGCGTAAAGGGTGGCTAGGCGTGGAGGTCAAGCTTCAAGCTTTAGGAGCCTAGGCGGGCCTAGGCGAAGTTTAAGCGTAAAAAAGCTTTTTTAAAATTTTTAGTTTTTAATCATTGTAAAAAAATTTAACAATTCAAATAATACATACTAAACATCTAAAATTATAAAATACTGCATTTACTTAATA
>CAIGRF010151594.1:19306-43454 GCA_903798235.1 Fraxinus ornus
GGTGCCAAGCCCTGATGTACGCACAACTCAAATTTTATAAGCTGGTGATGAAATTTGTTTCTAATGGCTGAAAAGAAATGGATTCCAAGCCTCGGTGGATGGCATGATCAGCAAATGATATGATTGTTATATGTCATAAGAGCTTGGTTTTCCTGATTGAAGTTGGAGTTTGACGATACAAATTTTATTGTTTGTTGCAATCTATGGATAATATGCTTTGTTAGTAGTCTGTTACGAGCTTCAAGAACATTCAAGAGTTAACCATCTAGAATGATTAAGCAACAATATAATACGTCATATATGGCCAATAAATTCAAGAACATTCTCAATTAAGTCTCCTTCATTTAGTTTCATTTTCTGCATGATGACCCCATGTGAAAGTGAGATCTTGATAGTTAACTCTTTGAAATATCTGATTGTTCTAAAAATTTGAATCAATAGAACGTTTTCATATGAATAAAAATATAATTTTGTTAGTTAAAAATTAAAATTGATGAAGGTGTTTAAGTGCTAAGAGCGAAGAGCGAATAAGTAACTTAAAATAAACATGGACTCGAGTCACATCCGGTGGGTAAGGTCTAAATAACTGAATAAGTAACTTAAAATGAATTGACTTACTTCCAAACATAACTAAGCATGCGTTTAGTTTAAATTATAAGCACCGTTGTACCAAAAGAATTCAGTCCATGAGCTCGACATTGTGCTCATTCTTGAATGACAAGGACAATCAACTTTATAGATGCGTGTTGCACGTGCTAATATCATGCTAACCAAAAAAAACAAATTTAGAAACGTCAAACACGTCAAAAAAACATTGTGTTACACGGGTAAAACAATAAGCAATATTGCAGACCCACATTGACTATTCATAAAACTGTTGACAATTAACAACCATGAATATGTAATCCATAAGAATAATTGAGCTAAACAAAAACAAAAAGGCCAAACTAAATAAATAAATAATGAAAAAGGGATTAGACGAGGTAATCAAATAACTGAGCTAAAAAATTTAAAAAGGAAACAGGTTTCTTCACGGATTAAATGTTACTGGATAAGTCGCACATTATAAACATTTTAAGGTGAAATTCTAAATAAGCAATTCAATCCAATTGAGACAAAATGAGCACGTGGATTTAAAAATTTACATGCTCAAAGGAGCTACCTTTTTGCGGCTATGTTAAAGCATAAATCTTATGTCAAATAAAATAAACATATTAATCAATATACGATTAAGCCACAAATATTTTCTGATTAAGCCACAAATCTTGAAAAAAAATGTATTCTAAAATAGTAGATTTACGGAGAATGTGTGATTGAAAAAGAAGGAAAAGTTATTGATGTGATGAAAAATATTATTTTATAGAAGAATGTGTGGTTGAAATGAGTAGAAGAATGAAAATAAGATTTTTAATGTCTACCAAACAAGGACTTAATATAAAATTGTCAAAATGAATTATTTCAGAACATAATAAAAGAAATTATCAATAAAAAATACATATCGACACAAATTTCAGTTTTTATAAAGCACCTCTTATGTTATCTATTCCTTTTTTGTTATTACAAACCAAAAAAAAGGTGTTAATAAACAGGAAATACATGGTTCACGAAAAAAATTTAAAAATAATGTACCCAATAAATTCTAGAACTTTCCCAATCTAGACTTATAATATATTTTTATATTTAATAATTTCAAAACAATAACTAAATAAAAATAATACATAACATAAAAATTTATAGGAACTTCATCCATATTTTTTAAATTTTCAATAAAAAAAAAAAATTCTCATAATATTCTAAATTAATAATGCTTTGTTCGTTAGGTTGTTTTTGGGCTAAAGTGAATTTGTTATTAGACTTATTTTCCTTTAAAATTTTAGTAATGGTTGAGTATTTTATTAAGTAAGATTTCAAAACAAGAAAGTACGACTCCCAAAAAATGGGACGTGCTTTTTTTTTCCTATATATGTCTTAGACAGTGTTCTAAAAAGCGCGCCTAAGCGTAATGAAAACATTTCGCCTTGAATCTAAGCAGGAATTAAGCGGTCAACGACAAATGTTGACCACTTAATGCTCATCTAGGCATTCTTAGGTGCGTCACGCGCCTAGGCGTTTCTAGGGGCACTTAGTTATAAGGGATGCCTGGCACCCCTTCGTGCCTCCGCCTCAGGCCCAGATTTAAAGGGGCTCAACTCTTTCCATTTTTTTTTAAATAAAACCCACAACCCAAACTCAGTAGCCCACTATCCCTTCAAATTTCAAAAACTCCAGACTCCAGAGAACTGAGAAGACATAAGAACGGGAAAAAAAAAGACGTAAGAACGGCACAAAACCTTTCAATTTCTCCGCACACCGCACCGATTTGGGTATCATGTATAACATTAGGAGATTATTATGTTTTACATTGTATTAGTAATTTGGAGCATGTCATTCTCGGTATTTTGTGGATTCTCAGTAAATTTTGCTTACAATTCTTTTTTTTTTTTTTTTGTTTTTCCTCAATCAATATTATACTGTAAATTTTATTATTCAAGACAAGAGTCAAGAAATGATCAAAATGAAATAAGAGAGCCCGAGAACGATGATTTTGTATCGGACAATACGGAGAACGAATTAGATGAAGAAGAAGATATTGCATTGGAGTCCGATAAAGAGTTAGATTAGATAAGATTCTCATAATATTCTAAATTAATAATGCTTTGTTTGTTAGGTTGTTTTTGGGCTAAAGTGAATTTGTTATTAGACTTATTTTCCTTTAAAATTTTAGTAATGGTTGAGTATTTTATTAAGACTTCAAAACAAGAAAGTACGACTCGCAAAAAATGGGACATGCTTTTTTTTTCCTTTTTTTTTTTCCTTATGTGTCTTAGACAGTGTTCTAAAAAGTGCGCATAAGCGTAATGAAAACGCTTCGCCTTGAACTTAAGCAGGAATTAAGCGGTCAACGACAAATGTTGACCGCTTAATGATCGTCTAGGCATTCTTAGGTGCGTCTAGGCGGCCTAGGAGTTTCTAGGGGCACTTAGTTATAAGGGACGCCTGGCACTCCTTCGTGCCTCCGCCTCAGGCCCAGATTTTAAGTGGTCCAACTCTTTCCGTTTTTTTAAAATAAAACCCACAGTCTAAACTCAGTAACCCACTATCCCTTCAAATTTTAAAAACTCCAGACTCCAGAGAATTGAGAAGACGTAAGAACGGGAAAAAAAAGACATAAGAACGACGCAAAACCTCTCAATTTCTCCGCACACCACACTGATTGGAGTATCAAGTATGTATAACATTAGGAGATTATTATGTTTTACATTGTATTAGTTATTTTGGAGCATGTCATTCTCGGTATTTTGTGGATTCTTAGTAAATTTTTCTTACAATTCTTTTTTTTTTTTTTTTGTGTGTTTTTCCCATAATCATTCAAATGTTTTGGAATTTGAATAATAAATATATTATACTGTAAATTTTATTATTCAAGACAAGAGTCAATAAAGGATCAAAATGAAATAAGAGAGCCCGAGAATGATGATTTTGTATCGGACAATACGGAGGACGAATTAGATGAAGAAGAAGATATTGCATTGAAGTCCGATAAAGAGTTAGATTAGATAAGATTTAAATTACAAGTTATACGTTATGTAATTATATTTTGAAACTCATCATTATGTAATAATTATTAAGTAAATACAATATTTTATAATTTTAGATATTTGACATGTATTATTTGAATTATTGAATTTTTTTACAATGATTAAAAATTTAAAATAAAATTAAAAATTAAAAAACGTTTTTTTACGCCTAAGCTTCGCCTAGGTTTGTAAAGCGTGGTAAAGCTTGAAGCTTGACCTCCATGTCTAGTCACGCTTTACACTTTTTAAAACACTGGTCTTAGACGATCAACATAAAGTTGACTATTTATTTTTGTCTAGACGTGAGGCAAGAGTCGCAAGACGTTTTCTCCTAACTCTAACCTGGTCGAACTTTCTAGATCATTGCTTATGACAATAATAGCGTGCTATGATATTAACATTGCGGTTCTCATGCAAAGAACTGGCAGACAAATTTTATAAATATAAATTGATCATAATATTAACTTTTAAATTAATTAAATTTTCTGCTAAACAAAAATGTAACACCTCACACGTATATAATGTCGTAACTTGAAATCGAATCTTAGGTTTTTTTAACAGACAGATCTCAGATCCTATTGCATCTCATTTTTTATGCACTTCCTTTCCTATTTCTGCTTAAATTAAATGTGAAAAAGTGTGTCACCTTAATCATGGTAAAAGAACTGTAAAATTTAATGTCATTATAGCGAAAGTGTACTTTTTTACCTTTGGTTTCAACAATACTTAAAATAGTTCATGGTACAAAATTTTACACTTCATACAATATTAATCTTAATGCATACATGGAATCTATATATATCATTTTCCTTAATCACTCTCGCTACAATAATATGAAGTTTGACATTTTTTTACAGTGAATAAGGTGACACGTTTTTTTACCCTTGTCGAGCACATATTGGAAGGTTTGGATAATCCAACCGATCGTATGAACACATTGCTATTGCACGTGACATGGAACGTGAGTTTGCATGTTGCATGTGTATAGCATGCTTTACACATGTTACATGGTAGACCGAAAGGTAGCTTACTGTCACGTCCTAGGAGAAAATAACCTGGACAGTAACCCACATCGAAGTTGATTCCCGTAACTGGTTTCATTACTTCTTCCTAGCTTTCGGTGCAAGTATTTGTGGTTACATATACTACTTGAGGTCCATTATTTGTGCTGACAGTAGTCACTTGAAAGGTGCTTACAAAGATACACTTCTACTGGCAACTACCCAAGCTGCTAACAAACAAATTTATCCCTTAACATGGGGAACATAGATGCCAAAACAAATAAATCATGACTGTGATTTCGTCGAAGTTGAGAGATCTTATAGGTGACTCAGATGAACTCGTATTTGTTTCGAACAAGAAAAACAATATTGAAAAATGCATTAATCACTTATTTTCTTTGTCTCACCATGGTTGTATATGGCGTATGGAAAATAACTTAATCCAACGGTACAACAATGTAAGTTCAGTTTTTCTATTCAAATGAGCTGCTCAACCTATCGCATTGAAGAGTTCGAACTACTTATGGGATAGATTCGTAGGGTAAGTACAAGAACTTACGAGTACTTGAAGCGAGCATGTTTTTCACATTGGTCACGAGCACTATTCACTGGACAACGTATAACATTATGATAAACAACAATGCACAATCTTTGAACTTGATATTGAGGCATGATTGTTCGTTACCAATCACATGCTTGGTCGAACACATTTGGAGTACTATGCAGAAGTAGTTTTATGAACATCGAACAAATGTAACCAAATGTAGTACCTTATTGTCATCGAGGATGGATAACGTGTTACGGACAACATTCGAAGCTGGTACTAGGTTTCGAGCTCATGCCTTGACAAATAACTTAACACATGTTGGTATATCCACTAACACGAACATGGTAGACGTTTTTGGAAAATACGTGCACTTGTCTTAAGTTCCAACTAAAACGTATGTTATGTGTTTATGCAACTCGTGTTGCTTGCTTGAGAGGTTAGTCTTTGTACAATCTATGCTCTCCTTATTACACGACGAACTATTGGATGGGTACCTATAGCGAAGCTATATATCCTGTTGTGAGGGAATTGGACTAGGTTGTTCTAAACGTAATTAGATATGTTCTTATTTTCCTATCCATTGTACATCGCATTCCAGGCAGACCACCCATACGACACAAGCGATCCAGATACGAGTCTACCCTGCAAATCAAAAAATACATTCGCTGTGGTAGAGTTGACCATAACCTGACCACATGTTTCAAACCGAATGTAACACCACTCACGTAAATAGGCTTGATGTCTGAAACTGGTCAAAGTTGTATTTTGTATGATCGAATGATGGAACTGTACATTTTTAAATTATATTATCATTATCGTTTGCAAACATCAGTCGTGTTGCAATAACTTCACAACAGTGTTCTCACATAAACAGATTGCTTCATTACGTTCCAACAGTTCAACTATCGGTCCCAACAAAATGTTTGTGTTCCTAACTTGTCCATGGTTTTTTTTTTTTGCATGTCACAATGTTGGCGTTATACATTCGGAAGTTATATTATCACTGACATTTCATTATTGTTTATAGACATTAGTCGTGTTTAAGGTTATATACAAGATAGTTCATCGCATCCCAAAAGTAAAACTATCAGTCTCAATAGAAGGTTCATGTCATTCTCGATTGTTGGTTGCAAACATTCAGTACAGACGTTAACATATGAATCCATGACAAAAGTACAATAAATAATTATAGTCGATGATCGCATTATCTTGAATGTCGCATACAAAAGAAACAACAAACATAACGATGTATGATAAATTCATAAGTTCACATATCACAAAGATAACATCCACCCTACATCCAAAAGTTGCAAAAAATGGAAACGAAAATTCTAGGAGATAAGTATGCACATATATATGCAACATTAGTGTTTATCATAGTATTAACAAACTTCTTAGACACTAATTCTTGACTATCTTTCTCCTTCACTTGGTGTATGGAGTCATGGTAGATGATGCATGAAAGCAAAGGCATGTCGATCGCGACCTATTTGTTTTAACTGCATCGTCGCCTTCGACAAGTATGGTGGCACTCATTGGTATGTCAGTAACATCACCTATGTAAAAGTAGTATAGGCCTAATAACTTATCCAAGATGATAAATAATAACATAACATAGCCTACCAACATCTAATTATCCGCTCGGCTACCTAAAATCAATATCATGAATCCTTCTTTGGAAACTTACCTTCAAGTTGGACCATGACATTAGAAGTGGGTAGCGTACTTTCCTCCATGGCATTATCCAACATTGTTGTAACATCTGCATTTAAATCATGAAAAGATATTCAACATTAGTTTTCAACTCAACATGAATACATTATATAATTGGAATTCAACTTAGTATAACTTTTTCATTACAAAACTTACCATTCTCCTCCATCACGTCACAACCTGAGGAAACTTCATCGTTCTCCAGGCAAGACACTTTGGGCCTTGTGCCTCATCCATATAGTTGAAAATAACATTTACGCTATTAACGAATATGTCATCGATTTCTAGTTTGTATACTAGAGAATAATATTAGAGTCTTTAAGACTTTGAATTCATCATACTTGACATGCGTATCATTTACATCATGTTTCTCACTAAGCAATGGACCCTTCTGGTCATTTGGGAACACACCTTTAGCGTCGATGCCTACTCCATCTAGTTAAAAACAACCGTTGCAATATTAATAGACATGTCATCGATTCCAGATTCGTATATTAGAGAATAAGATTAGAGTATTTAAAATTTCTCATACTTCACATACGTTCACATCCTACTTCTCACTAGGAAATGAACCTCCTGGTCATTTGGGCACACACCTTCGAGGTCGATACCTTCTCCATCTAGTTCAAAATGATAGTTGCAATATTAATAGACATGTCATCGATTCCAAGTTTGAGTACTAATGAAACTAGGGCGACAATATTCTTTACAATGTCGTCCAACTCAGGCACAAGAGTATCTTCAAAAGGTACGAAAGTGGAGACAAGTGGTTGATCACGCTCCTCATCAGTGGGACACAGCGTTGCATACACATGTAGCTGCGAAAACATAAATTGAGTGTCCATGGGAATATATTCTATACAGTTTCCATATTAAAAGATTGGCTAGATTCAACATGATCAAATATCTCTTCGTTCTTGAAGAATGTTTGATACGTACATTACTGCAGTTATTTTGTAGACATCCAGCTAAGAAGCCTTGGCGATCGATTATCAAGTCTTTCACCAAACCTTTTACCAATTTCTGGACCCTCCTCAAACGCCCATATTTACCCGAAAAAATACCACTGTTACAAGAGTTTTTAAACACATGACAATATATTTGTATTGCAATAATAATGAATACATTTTCAGAAATAATTATTCGTACGTGTGTGGTAATGGAAAATCCATGAATTGTATAATCGATCTCATTTTTTGCCTTAGTCTCACGAAATTTCCTTGCCCAACTATCCATAAATCCCCTCAACACACGATTGTACCACACTTTACCCCAAGGGTAGTCAAAAAATATGTCCAGGTTGTCGACGATTGACAATATATCGATATCGATACCCACATTATTATCCAAAGCATTGAATATTCATTCGACAATTAAAGCAAGGTCGAGCTTGTATCAATCAGCTCGTGGCATCGATGGTCAGAAAAAAGCCTTTTCCAGTTGGGCATATAGAATAGTTTCCATAGATTTCAAGTATATGTCCTTGAGTCTCATTTTTTCCATGACTTTAGTAAACTCATCGCCTTCCGATACGAGACCACATTTTATTCCCGTCATGACTGCATACTCTTGTGGTCCAAACCTTATTATTCATTTGCCTTGAAAGTTTAAATGGATCTGAAAACTAGTTGTTAGATTGATTGGGTCGAGAATTGTATGTCAGGTACGTCGACCAGGAATCCAAGGCATGAGTTGTCGAAATCTCCCGTGTCGATCATTAAAATTCTCTAATACGGTTTTAGGTGCTTGAAATTGCTCCTTTGAGAATGTGGGGCGCGCATTTCTCGAAAACGGGGAATTGAAAATTCATCTACAAGAACAAAGTACAACGGCAAAGCAAAAAAGTCAGGTCATAATAATTTGTACATGATATGCAAAACACACATAAAAGAAAGAAAAAAAAAACGTTTAATGTTCAAATGAACCAAATTAGACATGTGGATAGATGACTCTCAAAATGATCTGTAGAGAAGTTGTCATATGTCAAGAAATTTTGTCTTTAACTATTGAGAACAACAATTAATCTGTTGAGAACGACAGTTCACGTTGACAGATGACTCGGCTCATCTGTTCATATTTAGTCATCGGTTGAGAAAAATTGCAATGAGCTATCAGGAACGATAGTTCATCATGACAAATTAAAAAAATAAAGGACTGTTCATCTATCGAGAACGATAGTTCATATCGACAGAAACTTTCATTGTAACAAATTAAATAGTTCACTTAAAACATTTTAACATAGAGAACAATACAATAAGATATTTAGACGTACATAAGTTGTGAAAATCAACACCACCACGTGCAGGGCGAGGAATAACGTAAAAGAGAACATGAAAAATAATAATGAGGGAAGGAAATAGTTGAATCTCTATGAAACACATCAAAATAATCAAGTTACGTGCACAAAGTTATATGAAGCATAAATGGAAGTCAAGAATATAGACATATTACAATGATAGTCCCGAAGGAAGGTTATGGAAAGCTATGTCAAATTTAATGACAATACCAATGGCAGTCATAAATGTGCCACTACACACAAGTACTCAAATAATATCATAACCTAGAGTTCAACCAATATTCAAAACTCAAAATGAACTTACAAGCAATACTCAATAAAATCTATAGGACAATATCCCCAAAATGACTAATTAGATCAAATCACAAAATAAACTAAATTTACAAAACCAAACAAGGAAAAACAAAGTTCTCCAATCAACCTACCATATAAAAAATCTTCAAAATTCAGGATAACTTAACAAATTTTATCTCGACAGAAGGTTCTACAACTTTCGAAATTGACAATTAAATTTGACATTATAAGTGGTGTGTCATGCAAGGATGGATTAGGTTAAGACAAACTTGAATAGTAAAAATTTTACATTATAGTGAATAACAACTTAAAGTGATGATGAGAACCCAATCATATTAATTACAAGAGATTGAACCAAAGAGATACAAGAAAATTAATCAGGTAATGCAGCATGATAGATCCAAAACCATAAGATCACTCATCTAGGAACTTTACAACGTATTTATTTCCATTTCATTCAAGAAAATCAAGAAGCTAATACACTTTCCAGTTAATCTTGTTAAGAGGCTTTTCATGAGTTGCATAACATACTGAGATAAAGCTCATAGTTACATGTTGACCCCAAAAAATGAACAAAACAGATGTCGAGCTCACTCTTGCCACGTCAAGTACAGATCCGACGCGTTTTTATCGGAACAAGTACGGTACGATGGCAACCACACTATCAAAGATTGTCAAACTAAGATAATCAAGAATAAATCTCTCTTCTCGTCAAAAGGAACATGTGGAAGGATAGATAAGAAAGGCATTGGATGTATATTGAGATCACAATAGCTTTTCTTTCAGTTTGTATTTAACAATGCTATAAAAGAGTAATGGAGGAATTGTTAAGTGTTACTGTTTTGGATTTTCGAGAGTTTTTAGTACATGTATTTGGTCTTTTTATTATCAAGACGCCAACCTCTCTTTCTTAAAAAGATGACCTATTTATACTATCCTGGCTGACGTGGTGACTGTTGGATCAGAGCCACGTGGCCTCATCTCCTGAATTCGGATTTCATATCATTGTCTATTCATACAATAATACATTCATAAGGGTTCAGCCACTCTATATAGTTGGCTGACATACTGAGAAACTTCATCACAGATGTTACATTCACTTCCAAGAGATCTTCGAATCTACCGCAAAAGACAGCATCGGCTTCATGAGCTTCGGACGAGCGACAGCATCGGAAGAGATCTTTGAAGTGGTTCTCTAAGTGGAGAGCTTCAACTCCTTTCTTTGTTTCTTTAGGCAGTGATTCAGCCCAAGTTTTAGTGCTTCGTCCTTGAGGCAGTGCCTCAACATGGACTTTAGCGTGCAATGCAAGGACCTCGGATTTCTTCATGTTTTGACCTCATGTGTCTTTATCTTGACTTTCTGCTTACGTGGCTCTACACGTGGCAATTTTTCCTGGGCCTCAGAAACGAGGCGTAACATTACACATTAATTAGGAACCATAAAATTATTAGCTCAATTTCTTTATTAGTTAATCAAGATAATTCGTCTTGGTAATGAAGGTGTGTTTAGATCACATGCATTCAAAGATTATTTCATGTCAATTGGAAATGTAAGTGAACATTTAGCGGCTTAATAATTGTGTTTTCACACATTTATTGGATACCTAAAAATGCTTAATATTGGTAAAATGAATGAATTTTTATTCACAATTATGTAATTATGTTTTTTTGTAGGTCATAACCTCCAATTAAAAGAGAACAAAGCAAAATGAAGTGAAAAGGGATCAAAAGCTTACAAATATGTGAAGTTGGGGACCAAAATACGAAAGTGCCAAAAGTTGAAGGATCTTGGATGCAATCTAGCAAGGAAAAATTGAATTAAAAGTTAAAATTCGAGCAAAATATGCAAGCTCAAAGTTGAAGGACCTAATGCGCAACATATGGAGGACTTGAGCTGTAAAAAGAAGGCGCTCAAGGCTTACCTCTTCAGCTCAAGTGCAGAACGCCCTTGAACTGAACTACGTGTGCGAGACGCACTGCCGCGCAGCCATGCATGCATTTTGGTGCACAAGTTTCTACCCTTGTTTTGTTATTTCCTTTTTAATTGGTAGGCCTTTTGGGTAATTTTTGGGATGCATTTTAGGGCATTTAGAAGGCAAAAATCAGGCCATTAACCCTATTCTATTTTTATTATTCATTCAACTCACATTTTTACAAACATTTTGGAGAGAGAAGGGGAAGAACTAGGGCGGAGGAGAAAAAATCAAGAAAAGTGGAGAGATTTTGGGGAAAAATCAAGATCAAGTCATTATAACTTTCAATAATCCAACCGAAAAGACGAGTTTTTATTTTTAATCTTATTTATCATTTATTATTTTCTCCAATTTGTAATGTATTGCTATATATCTTCTTTTTATCATTTATATAAAATAGGTTAGTTATTTGATGTTGGGATGACCGATGAAACTTGACCTAGCTTGATTGAATTTCAATACTTCCTTTTTAATATTTAAGTGTTTATTTACATGTGTATTTATTATTGTATTGAATGTCTTTCATTTATTTGGCCATTAAATGATTGTGTTTAATAATTTGTATAATGTTTGAGAGAATATTGCACATTTTAGATCAAGTAGTAAATATCATATGTTCTTGTAGGAGATAAAGATATATTCATAACCCTATGTAACACATTGAGCTATTTTCACAAAATGTTAATGCAATTAATTAAGTTTTAATCGGCATAGAGATATAATAGGTTAAACCAACTAATTAGTTAAAATACAAAAATCAGGTCTAATATAATAAATGAGTATTTTGTTAATTTGCGTTCAGAGAAATTAATTAGACGACGGTTAATTGAAATCAAGAATCCCAATTATTTCTAATTTTAGATTTTCTATTTTGTAAAGTTTTTAGTATTTTTTTTTTGTTTTAAAATTCAAAATTTTATTGTGTTATATACTGTTAGAATTAAATTAATTATTGTATAGTTAAAAGTACACATTTCTCAAATGATCGACTCGAACTCATCGTCCACTTTATTAAATTAAAATTCAAAATTTTATTGTGTGTTACATTGTTAGAATTAAATTAATTATTGTATAGTTAAAAGTAAACATTTTTCAAATGATCGACTCGAACTCGTCGTCCACTTTATTATTTGAACGTAACCCGTGCATTTGTGATTTGTAGTTTTCGCACTTATAGTGAAGTCGTTTGTCAAACATCTATAATTAATTGCTGGACCATTACTCAGGAAAACGAGGCTCTCAACTTCTGTGTTGGGTTTTAAAGATATCTGCTGTAATGGATATCACATTGAGACGATCCAAGAAAATCAACTTGGACATCCAGGAATTATTATGATGCGCCGAATAATTAACAACTCACACGAACATCTTCTAAAGAACTAGGATATTCTTTTACCTAATGATTATGAAAGCAAGTTGATCATCAAACTTTCCACCACAAAGGTCAATATTTAATTTTATTTTTCTTGGAAAGAATTTATGAAGCTATAAGTGGGGCAATACACTCACCATGTGAATCGTTTCGTTACTTTATGTTCTTAATTGGTTCTTGTATTAGATTGTCCCATGTCTACCTACTTTCTATTAGGAACAGTGTTCTAAAATGCGCGAAAATGCGTCGCCTAGGCGCGATGCGGGCCGAAAACTCGTCGAATTCGGCCAATGCGTGTAAAAATGCGTCTGGATCTAAAAGGCGCGATAATGCACGCATAGGTGCGCCTAGGCGCGGCGCGCATTATCCCGCCTAATCCCTTTTTTTTTTTGTTAAATTTTTTTTTATGATATATTAAAAATCTAGTTTTTTATATAAAAATATATTTAATACCTTAAAATAATTAAAATAATATTAAAAGTACGAAACGCATTATGACGCTTATTCTTCGCATTGACACGCTTAAACTTGTGATTCTTGATTCTCGGCATCGACGCTATATACGCAACGCTTTACGCTTTTTAGAACATTGGTAATATTTTAATCTATTTTTTTATATAAAAATATATTTAATACCTTAAAATAATTAAAATAATATTAAAAGTACGAAACGCATTATGACGCCTATTCTCCGCATTGACACGCTTAAACTTGTGATTCTTGATTCTCGATCTCGACGCATCGCAACACAACGCATTACACATTTTAGAACACTTATTAGGAATGTAGTTTTTGCTAAATTACTTGTTCAAATCATAAAATTACGAGCTCAATTTTCGATTAGTCAATCAATAAAATTCATTTTGATAATACTGATGAGTTTATATCACAAGCATTCAATGAGTATTGCACGTCATTTGGGATTGTAATTGAATATTCGATGGCTTATGTCCATACATAAAATGGATTAGTCGAGTCGCTTATCACACGTCTATAATTAATTACTAGACCATTACGCATGAAAACAAAACTCCAAGTTAGGGATTTCAACGAGCCGACTCAGGCTCGAGTAAAAATGGTTTGTTTTTTTTTTTGTACAAGTCGTGCCGAGCAAAAATTAGGCTTGATTTAAGCTTTCGGCACAGGTCTTATCAAGCCGAGGCGGCTCACAATTTTTTTTAAATATTTGACAGTTTGCAAATGGTTTCATTTTTTATTTTTTATTTTATTAAAAATCAGGCAGTTGCCTGCAAACCAGGCAGCAACTGCTGCTTGTAAATGGTTTAATTTAATTTTTTTAAGGTCCGGCTCGTCATGGACTGAAAATAGCCCTTGACACGAGCCAGCCCGTATGGCTCGTAGAGCCCCAAAATGGGGCTCAGCCCAAGCCACGAATCGGTTCGGCTCGGGTTTTTCCCAGGCCGTCCAAGCCTACGGACGAAATGACACCCCTACTCTTAGCCTTTGTTCGGGTTCATGACACATTACATGTTACATCTTTGGTTTGTATAAAATCAAGTGCTTATTATCAAAATTTATATTTGAAACTTGCATTTGGTCATGAACATAATAATATTTCTCACATATGAGGTTTTAGTTGTGCTGTATAAGTCCCAATTTCACCCCTACAACTACAAAAATGGACCCCCAATGAAGATTTGAAATTTATGTTGATTTTGATTCACTATCCATTATTAGGTAATTTGAACTTAATAGGTGACTTATTTACTACACGTTTTTTAGACTGTCATTTCAATGAAATAATTTTTCTATAAACATCCAATCCCACTGCCTCACTCGTTGTTGTTGCTTGTAGTTGCCCTCCATCGCTACCCCATCCCTACCATCGCCACTCGTTTGTGGCTGCAAATATAAAAATTAGATCTCGTAGTTACCCGCCACTGCTTATAGTCCCCGATGATCTCATTTGTGCGTGCCTGTGTTAACGACAGGTTTGTGGAAGAATCATGGATGATAATGGTAGCGAAATGATTTTGTGCTTTTTGTTTGGTGAAGATTTGATGGTGGGTGTCTTGGGGGTAGATAAGTCAAGAGAAAGAACTCATGGACGAAAATGGTGATGGTAATGGCCACGAAGGCAGGTTGAGATGGTGGTGAAGGCCCTTTCGATGTAGATCTAGAGGTCTCTGGTGGTCCGACGCACTGCATTTGGCTGTGGTCCGGTTGAAAGTGAAGGTGGTGTGGTTGTGTAGGCACTGTCATTTCTTACTGTGGAGGTAGTAGAGAATTTTGAGGAAGGGGGAGTTGGGCTACAATGGAGACCATTTTCTCCCTCTATGGTTGTCGAAGGTGGTGGGCTGGGGTAAGGTGTTGTGAGGTTGGTGAGAAGAAACCCAATGACAATTGACGGTGCGATGGTCGTTCGGCGGAGAAAGCTATTAAAGAATAGGAGAGAATATGACGATGGTGTGTGAGAATAGCATTCATCGACAACTAATTGAATAATTATGACCTGCTAGTTGATAATTTGTAACTAATAAATAATATATGAACTATTAAATGTGTGATTAATGACTAAATTATGTAACTGTCGTGTCTTGTGACCATAAATTTGGATAATTTGTGATTAGTAAATATTATGTGATCTATTAAATATTTGACTTGTGACTAAAATATATAATTGTGACTCAGAATTATGTCTTTGTAATGAGTAATGTTATTCATTTCCAGTGGAGTTATAAACACAGTTTAGGTGGCTCTAAACGATAGGTTAAATGAAAGGTGAAATTAAATGACTTCACCTATCATTTAATGTCACATTAACGCCACCTAGACTGTGTTTGTAATTTTAGTGGAGATGAATAGCATTACTCCTTTATAATCATAATTTCGTGTTGTTTGTGACTAGTTGGTGTCTATTACCATAAATTGTGTTATTGTAATTATGACTTGATTAATTAAATCAGGTCATAAAATCTTATCAGAGATGAAAAATTTAATTACCTGATTTTTTAAAAAGATTTCATAATTATTTTTCAAAGTGTATCTTGAAAACTTTGTACACATTAATTTTCCCTATTTTGAATTAGTCACGAATAAGATAGATAAATCCCACCCCACCCACCTATACCTCACCAATCCTACTGTATATAAACTCCCCGAATTACCGAAATTATGGCACCTCCATTGATTTTGAAAAGAGAAGAGGACAAAAACATTTTCCATTTTTAAAATTTGTTCTTTCCCATTCTCTCTAGTCTCTATACACCTCTCATATTCCACTTTTCTCTCTCTAACTGCAATCGGAAGAATATGGACATTCGCCGGAGGCCTCCCTTACCCTCTCAGTCTCAATACAATCAAAAGGATAAGCCTATTACTTCTTCGCCTTCCGCCGCCTCCTCCGCTCAAGAGGCCGTCGATCAACGGTCTCCGAAAGCCTCCGACGCCCTCCCCCTTCCGTTATACCTAACTAACGGCATTTTCTTCACGCTTTTCTTCTCCGTCGCATATTTTCTTCTCCACCGGTGGCGCGAAAAGATCCGTACATCTATTCCGCTTCACGTTGTTACACTCTCCGAGCTTGCCGCCATTGTTACTCTAATAGCGTCGTTCATTTACCTTTTAGGTTTCTTTGGAATTGACTTTGTTCAATCCATCATTTCGCGAAATTCGCCTTGGGATCTTGAAAACGACGACGAACAGCGTTTCATTGTGAACGAAGATCGAAATATTCATTGTCCAGTGACGTCCTCTGTTTCTGCTAAACCTAGATTAATGGACCTTCCCACTACACCCTTGGTCTCCCAAGACGATGAAGAGCTCGTTAAATCTGTTGTTTCGGGGAAAGTTCCTACTTATTCTTTGGAATCAAAGCTCGGAGATTGCTTTAGAGCGGCTAAAATCCGGCGCGACGCGGTCCAGAGGCTGGTAGGTAGATCTCTAGAGGGATTGCCGTTAGAAGGTTTCGATTATGACTCAATTTTGGGGCAGTGCTGCGAGATGCCAGTGGGATACGTGCAGATTCCGGTAGGAATTGCGGGGCCGCTTTTGCTCAATGGCTGCGAGTACTCAGTGCCAATGGCCACCACGGAAGGCTGCTTGGTTGCGAGCACCAACAGGGGTTGCAAAGCCATCTATGCATCTGGAGGTGCCACGTGTGTGCTTCTCCGAGATGCCATGACCAGAGCTCCAGTGGTGCGGTTCGCCTCCGCGAAAAGGGCAACAGAATTGAAGTTCTTCATGGAGGACCCTATCAATTTTGATACGTTATCTGTTGTTTTCAACAAGTAAGCTTCTTCTTCTTCCTCCTCTCATTTTTTTCATTGAAGTTTATGAATTATCTCGACTCTGAATGGAATGTGAGTTTTTCTGCTGAGCAATTGGTTGATTTGATGGGTCAACAGTTCGAATCGTTGACATTTATTTTGTTTGAATGTGAACAACGATGATGTTGATTGGTGTCGTGTCTCGCATGTCACTGGTAAGTGTATCTGATTCTGGGATTTGTTGAAAAGGTGAATTCAATGCCGAATTATTTCCAGATATTTGTAATTAATGATTTCCCTGTCTGATGGTTTTTATGTTCGTTTCCCAACTGATTTGAGCCTTTTTCAGATTCAGATCTTTGCCAAGTTATTGGTCTGATAGGGTTTTTTTTTGGATAAAAATTTATATTTCTTTGGCTCTTTATTTTGATTTGTCCGACTTGATGACTATTGAGGATAATCCGTATTTGATTTATTCATTCATTTATTTATTTTTGTTAATATTTCCAGGTCAAGTAGATTTGCTAGACTTCAAGCTATCAAATGTGCTATTGCGGGTAAAAATCTTTACATTAGATTTAGCTGCAGCACTGGTGATGCCATGGGGATGAACATGGTTTCTAAAGGTGTTCAGAATGTACTGGACTTCCTTCAAAATGATTTTCCTGATATGGATGTTATTGGTATTTCTGGTTAGTACCAAACACCCCTTATTGCTTAAATTATCTCTGAAATTTCCCTATAGTGTTCTTTACTTTTCGAGGTTGCACACACACACACACTCGGATGTTACTTCTGGATTGTAACTCTAATTGTTAGGTGACAATTATTAGCACTAAAAGGCTGAATAGAGATTGAAATCTATTTCTTGCCTTATAACCGGTCATTTTGTCAGACCATTGCTAGTTATCATGCTGTATTGCGTTACTTGGTATATATTGACCTCTGATAAGAGGGTGGTTTGGTCCCTGCTTTCACGGACCAAAATTAACGGCAGATTGCAGGGACTTAGTTGATGTTTCGGTGTTGGAATTCACCTTTGATTTATCATTCATGGTGCAGGGAATTTCTGTTCTGATAAGAAACCAGCTGCTGTCAATTGGATTGAAGGGCGTGGAAAGTCAGTTGTCTGTGAAGCTTTCATTACTCGAGATGTGGTGACAAACGTATTGAAAACCACGGTTCCTGCTCTCGTTGAGCTCAACATGCTCAAGAACCTTACTGGCTCTGCTGTTGCTGGTGCTCTTGGTGGCTTTAATGCTCATGCTGCCAATATTGTCTCTGCTATTTACATAGCCACTGGGCAGGATCCAGCACAAAATATAGAAAGTTCTCACTGCATCACGATGATGGAGGCTGTCAACAATGGCAGCGATCTTCATATATCTGTCACCATGCCTTCCATCGAGGTATTAAACATTCAAAACAATCTTTATTTCTTTGACATGAACAATTTTTTTTGTTTGTTACATTTATTCGTTGTTCTCAGTGGGAGGTAACTCAATAGTTTAGAGGATTTCCTCTCCAAAATCAACAAATGCTTAGATAACTCTTTTTTGGAATTTCTGCTTCCCTAAATGAACTTTTATATCTTTTTGTCTACCTACTGCAATCATTCAGCTTTATGTTTTCAGTTGGTTTGGAAATCTGTCACAATGCATAAGCTCGCGCTCACGTTTGTGTTCATAATTGTTGCATCATTCCTGATCATTATTGTTTCTCATTTCCAGGTTGGCACTGTTGGGGGTGGAACCCAATTAGCATCACAATCTGCTTGCCTCAACTTGCTTGGCGTGAAAGGTGCGAACAAAGAATCCCCAGGGTCGAATTCCCAGCTCCTGGCCACCGTGGTTGCTGGTTCTGTCTTGGCAGGGGAACTTTCTTTGATGTCTGCCATTGCAGCTGGCCAACTTGTCAAAAGTCACATGAAATACAACAGATCAAGCAGGGATATGACGAAAATTGGTTCCTAGGATGAAACTCACTCCCGGCGACAACTGTACTGTGTACAAGTGGAAATGAGTGTCAAAAAGGCTGGGAGGAAGAATAGAGCCGTGATGGGGAGGAGATGAGCTAAGAATTAACATGTGAGGCCGGCTGTTTTGTCACAGCTGGAAAGTACTTTTAAGCATGTGAAGTGTCAATCGAATGTGGCTAAACAATAAACATGCCTCAATGTAGTACGAAAAGCAATCCCTACTCAATTGTGACACATCTGGAGGCTAGAGCCTTTAGTCGAGCATTTGATTTTCACTTATTTTCAATTAATGAATCAAATTTCGTCCATGCTCTGTTGTTAGTTGTCTCCTCTGTCTGTCGTTAGGTGTAGGTTGGGTTTCAGTGATTCTATTCAAATGTTTGTAATTCTCTCTCGTCAGTTCTTCGATTTTGTGCAGTTTGATATTTTTCGCGAGCTTGAATGTTAGACCAACCACAATTCAAAAGTTTCGTTTCATGCTCTCTATTCAGTCTAATTACTTCTTGAATATTAAAAATTATCGACTATTTTTCAATTATCATCGAAATTATATAATCGTCCCACACGCCAAACATGCTATTGGATCTAGGCATCTTAACTTTTGGCATTTCTTCATGAATTTCTTTGAAATTGTCTGTAAGTTCATGTGATTAAGGCAATACTTTATTACATAATGGACAATGATGACAGGAGGCAACTGATTTTATGCCATTTGTCTAAATTAAACAGATCTATGCAAGTTAAAAAAATAAAAATAAACAAAACAATGATTTATTTATTTATTTTTTGTGGACAGTGTGTGTCGATGGGGTGGCGTGGGGCGAAGAAATTGTGTAAATTTTGTCCTCATCTCATGTGATTTATGAACCATAAACCTTTGTTCAAAATTCAAATAGATCATTGCAGAAATTGACTGAGTGTCGGTACACATAGTCTACTTTTAAGATACATTTTCGTGTCATTTTAATCTCCTCCTAGACAAATAATTTTTTTATTTTTTTTGGGTAGAAAATGGTTTTGATTTTGAAATTGTTATTTTTTTCAGAATATGCGATAAAAAGGAGAAAAAAAATTTGAATTTTCATGCAGAACATTTTATTGTCAAAATATGTGGTTGAAAACAATATTTTAAAAATTGACACAGATATTGACCTGGAGAAGGGAAGGGTCAAGTGACAAATGGTCGAACCGAGATCAACATGTTATTTTTTTAACAATAAAAATAAATAAAAAAAGGAACATAATAAATATTGAATGGGCCAAAAGGCCCAAAATACTGCTATAATGAACTTTAGGTTCATTAGTAGGGAAAAAATCATACTTCATGCTTTAAAATTAGGCTAATTCAATTTTAAGATAACAAGTTTACATTTTCAAAACTCGAGTTATAATTAAATTCTATTAATCAAATGAGAAATTATGTATAAAAAAAATATCAATCTCACTCAAGTCTGAGCCACAGTCGTCGGCATTTGCCGTCGCCATCCCTTCTTACAATCGTTGACATCTACCCGTCACCGACATCCCTCTCATAGTCACTAACATACAAATAACTTCACCGAAGGAAAAATACAATTTACAGAGATCGTCGACGATTGAGCATCTTCTTTAGCGGCAAACTGATCGTTGCTCGGTGGTAACTAAGCATCATCAGTTCAGATAGTAGAGAAATGGAGAAACATAGCGGCCATTGAAAAACATCGACTAAGCATTTTCGACGACTGGTCATCTTCTTTTTCGGTTACTGAGCAGTGCTTGTGTAATTTAAATTTATTTTTTAAAATTGGAAATTAAAAAATAGACCATGGTATAATTTATTGAGTACTCACCTAATCAAATAACTTCAATTCTTACCGTCAAAATCTGGTTAATTGAATTTGTGATCAGTTCTGAGAAATAAATGGCATGTAACCAATTCTCTTGGATCTTGACATGTAGATATTGATCTGTTACCTTTAAATGGTGACTTTTGAACTATAACATGTGGCCAATTAATATTGACCTGTGAATTATAACCAATGACCCGTGAACATCTGTGATCAATACAATATGATATGTGATTTGTAACTCGTGACCTGTGAACTATAACTTGTGACCAATTAATATTGACATGTGAACTATAACCTGTGATCTATGAATATGTGTGACCTATACAATATGACATATGACTTGTGAACTATAACCCGTGATCAATTAATATTGACACGTGAACTATAACAAGTAACCTATACAATATGACTTGTGACTTATAAATGGTGACCTATGACCTGTTACCAATTAATATTGACTTATAAACATAAATCAGTGATCTGTGAGTAATTCTATTTGATCTGTGACCTATAACAAGTGCACGAAGATGTGACATATTATCAATTCACATGTCACAAGCCATTGTGCACGAATGTACAGATCACGGATCATTTCATCAATTTCACAAATTATCTACTTTATTTGTCACAATTATTTATTGATCACAGAGTAACCTAATTTATTGGTCACAAATCGTATTTATACAACCCCAACTCAATCTAAACTCATCACTAGAACCATCACCTGCACCACCACCACCACCACCATTGCCACACTACCACCATCGAAAAATCCATTATAAAACCACCTCAAAACTATCATAAAACAGCCACAAAATCACAACAACCACAACTAGGGACGGACCTAGCACCCGGTGTGGGAGCGCAGCCACCCGTGCCGGATCCGTCGGAGTCATCAATAGCGTCGACGCTACGATGGCACTGTTATAGAGAGAACAGAGAAGACGGGAAGAACAAGAAGACAGTCAGGTGGGCCCTTTTCTTTTTTTTTTTTAGTTTTGGCCCATTTATTTTGGGCTGAGATAGTTAGGCCTTTTCTTAAAAATTAGGCCTAATAAAATGAAATAATATCCAAATCATTCCCTTCTTCCTTCAATTCTCGCCTTCGCAGTTCTCCTTCTCCCTACTCTGATGTCGACATTTTGCCAACGCCGCTGCTTGCCGGTTGATGACTTGCTTTGCTGTCGACTGCTTGCTATTACCCACCGATAAGCTTTCCTGGTTCTTTTTTTTATGCCTCTTCTTTTAGTGGATAAAGAAATAGATGTATTATGTTGTAATAGTGCAAAACCAGTTTCTAAAAGAATAGGTTCAAAGAGATTGAACGGGTTATTTAAGGATTTTGAGATAGATATTGTGATTTCTTTTAAAACTTTTGTTGACAAAGATGAGGAATTAGGAGAATGAGGGAAGTCGTGTGAAGTATTGAGTTTGAATGAAGAGTGTGGAGGGTTTTTTAAAGAATGAAATGTGGTGATGGAGAGAGTGAGGAAGACAGTGTAGACATTCATTCAAACACCCTCCCTTTTTTGAGCTCTTTTAGAACATCTTTCTTTTGGAGTGGTGATTTTGTAATTTGAATAATGGCATCTATTACTTGTTCTCGTAATATTTAATGTCAGTTTTGGTGTTAGAAACATAATATTTATTTAAAAATTTCTTTTTTACTTAAATAAACTTACTTGTAAGTAAAAAGTTTTAAGCTTGGTCTTAGTTTCAATGTTATTTAATTAAATATTAATAAACGACATCACTCTTACGATCGCTGATTGTTGAAGGTCAATGATCAATGTCTGCCCAGGTTGAACTTTTGTGTTGGGTCGTCACTGACCACAACCACTACCCCAACGAAAAAATCCCAAACCCTTCACCGCTACTACCTCAAATCCATAGAAAACGGAGACCAACACCTTACCACAACCACCAACACAACCTCCATCTCAACCACAACCACAACCACCATCCAACAAAAAAAAAATTCCAAACCCACAGCACCTAAAAACTCGGCCCTAAAAGATCTAGCTTAATAAAATTGGGGACACCCTCTCCCTCTCCCCCACCCCCNAATTGTTAACAAGAACTTAAGCAAAGATGAACAATCCAGCAGGTAGCACTCTCCAAATAACATGGAGATTGGGAACAATCCAAAAACAAATAAATTAAATGGATCGCCAAACAAGATTTTTCCATCTCTACATAATACAATGCCTCATTCGCCGCTGTCGTGGGAATGAGCCACGTTACGGCCATCAAGGTCTTGGCCATTTATCCACTTGATCGCATCTCTCTTAGGTCGCTGCATCGATGTCAAATTGTTGGGTCGTCCACGAATTCGATGATTTTAGAAAAAGGATAGAGAAGGGAAGGATAAGGATAAATATTAATAAAATTATTATTAATTAATAAAAAAGGAATTATCACATCATTTTTGAATAATAAAACCTTAAACCCGTTTTTTGATTTGTAATCTTTAAAAATACGTGGCAGTATAATTTCCAATCGGGGAAGATTTCATAACTAAATGATTAAGTTTCACCAATTTCAAATTTAATAAAATAAGTTTAAAATTTCAAATCTCGGGTTTTTTTTTAAATCTTTTTTTTTTAAATTTAATTAATTAAACATATATTTTATTAATTAAATATATTAATGTCACAATTTCATAAAATTTGGTCACAAATTTCATATAATTGATCACGTATTATTAATTGGTCGCAAATCACAATTTTTATGTCACAAATTATTTTACGGTCACAATTCAAAAATTTTATAAGTCACAATTTGTTTATCGGTCGCAAATCACAAAATTTATAAGTCACAACTTATTTTATGGTCACAAAACATCAAATTAATTGATCACAAATTATATAGGTCACAATTTATCAAATTATTGCTCGCAAATTAATAAATTTTTAGGTCACACGGTATGTATTGATCACAATTTATCTATTTCATTAGTCATTTATTGTTTATTGGTCACACACCAAACAATTTGTTGGTTACAATCAACCAAATAATTTGTAAGCACCACCACACTGTTGCAACAACCTAAACCACCTCGCTAGAACCAAAAACATCACCTCCCAGCAACAAAACCATCATCTCGAATACCCTAGCCAACATCACCATCACCATCACCATCACCATCACCATCACCACATACCACCATACACCACACAGATCCACCACCACACATCGCACAAATCCTGATATGATTCGGGATAGGCAATCAGTTGGTCGAGTTTTGGAGTCCAAATTGAAGACGTTGACAAGCTAAGGTTCAAGTTTCATGAAGGGCT
>CAIGRF010151740.1:0-11799 GCA_903798235.1 Fraxinus ornus
TCCTTCACAAATTCCTTCTTCTTAAAAATTTCCCCAGGAAACTTAGGGAATGTTCTCTTTTTGTTTCAATTTTGTGTTTTGAGTTTTGAATTTATTTTTGATTTTGTGTTTTAAGTGTCCATTTTGAAATTGTTGAAAATGTATTCTTTTTGGCATTTTGAAAAATTATTTTGAAAACACCCAAAAAACGTTTTGAAAATTTTAACTTGATTATAACTGAAAACATTAAAAACGACAAATTTGTTGAATTTGTCGTTTTGGATTTTCTTTGTAAATTTTTAACTTATTTTCAAAAACGCATTTTCGAAAATAGAAAAGAGAATGCGTTTTCACTGTTTTGAAAAATCGAAAACAGAAAATTGCTTGAAAATGATAAAGAGAACATGTCCTTAATTTTTTTTAGTTTATTTATTCCCATGAAGGCTACTTCAGATGCCACCTCATTTATGAAGCAATACTTCGGTTTTTTGGAGCCGTTTCCGGGCTTATAAGACTGCTAATTTGTTCTATTCATGCTTTTCTTTGTTTAGTGACGACGATGTCAGCCCTTTGATACAATGGTTAGATCTAAATCAGGCCCTGATCGTGAGGCATGATAGCTACTGTTCGTTAAAGATTATCAGTCATTGAATTAGTTCATTCGAGATGGAGAAATATGCCAACCAGATCAAAACCAAAGTAAAGTACAAGTCACGATATTGGAACAAGCTATATTGTATAAAACATGACAGGATTGTGGGAGGGATGTATGTAACAAAATACGTTGATTCTCAATTCCAATTTAGGGCTTAACCCTTGTTTGATGGCCATTAACTTAAGAAAATGGAGTTTCGAATAATGATTTTTTTGGATAATGTGTGGTAAAAAAGTAGGATTTTTTTTTTTTTTTTTTGAATTTATGTTCATGAGAAATAAAAAGTTGAGAAATAATGGTGGTCAAACAGGTGCTAAATAATGTCACTAGATTTTCATTTAAAGTAAATGGAAGAAAATGCAATAGATCACCATGTATAATTTGTTAAGTGATAACTAATAAAAATAAATAATCAACTTATAAGAGTTTAAATTGATTTTCTTTGTGTGTTAACCTTTTTAAGATGAAATTTTAAATCTTAATCCGATTTCAAATAAATAACATATAATGTTTTGGACTACTTTTAATATGATTAACCTTTTAAGATGAAATATCAAATTTTAATATGGTATCAAGTTAAAACAAGCAACTTGATTTGATTAAAACTAAAATAATGAGAACATAAATTTCAAAATTGATATGCTCAAACTAATCACTGTCTTGTGGGGCATATTGACTACTATTAAAAATGCTGATATTTTAATATGAAAACCCGAATATTAACATATCCTAGCATTTGAGTTTCCAATGTTTCAATTCTATAGCGCTTCGTCTTCAAGTGAGAAGTTTGTATCAATTTGACTATTAAAATGTTATATTTATGGTGAAGTGACAAAAAAAATAAAAATAAAATGAAATAGCACTTTGCTATCCTTATTTCAATTTTTTTTCCTATTATTCTCTTTTCCTTTTTTTTTTTTAAAAATCTAATTTTTCTTCAAAATTATCATTATCAATAAGTTTAACCTTCTAACAATATTTTACTGCACTACACTTGTTAAGAATTAAGTCGACAAAAAGTTAAATACAACACTAGAGACTCAAATATTAAGTACATACAAGTTGATGACCCAAATAACATATTACATATGAGTTCGAGGTCTAATTTCACGATCCAAATGTTAATCTCGTATAAAGCCGAGGACCCAAATAACACATTACGTATAAGTTTGAGGACTGGACCCCACCTATAAATATATCCACTCATACGTTAACAAGCCGCAATTATTAGACAAAATCCACAAAGGTCAATTCCATATTCAATGTTAAATTATAATCAAGTCCAAATTAGTGACGCAAGTGTGTATATATATATATATTTTTTTTGTATTTAGAGTTTTTTGTTTATTTTAGGTTATATTCCTTTGACAGAGAAAAGCTTAGAATTAAAAGAATTAAAATGTGGTCCATGACACAAGTTTGCGTGCTAGAAATGGAACCGCCACATCCAAAATGTCAAAATCGTAATAATTTTTTTTTTTTTTAGTTATCATACGCACCCCACGAGGCGGGCTCTAATGTGAACCCCAGGCGATTTTAGGCAACATTTTTTCAATTTACTACTGAATTAAGATGAAATATTTCGAAGGGAAAAATATATTCGATTTGTTTACTTATGAGTGAATATATTTTTTGCAGACTTTATCTTAATATATAATTTGTGCATCCAATAATTTAAAACCTTCGAAAAATTAGCAATTGGAGTCCGAATGGATATAAACCATCCATTTAACTATTAGTTAGGGTGAGAGCTTTCCACGCAAAAAAAAAAAAAAAAAAGTACATATATGATATATCACAAAGGTGACTCGCCTTCGAACTCAGTCGGGGTGAAAGCTTTCCACGCAGAAAGCTTTATTCCAATGGCAAGGACTTTTGATATACGTGGAGGATTATACATTCATGGAGATATTTCTAATAGTATATATTTGAGTGTAGAACTGGGAAGACGGCGGCAATAAAAAGCCGTATTTGATATTTTTACTCAAGAAATTTAATTATTATTAGCTAGTTTATCTCTAGCTCTCCATTGTTTTTACCTGTTTAACTTTTAAATATATTCTTCATCTTTCATTTAGGTAATTTATAAATAATCAAACTTAGCCCTTATTTTGGTAGAAATTAAAATTTTCATTTTCATTTAAATTAAAATTAACAATTAATTTTAATTATATATTTAATAAGAACTACAAATTTTCGACGACACATTTCATTAATTTTTATTAAAATCAACTAAAAATACGATTTTATTCCCCACCAAATAGGAGCTAATTAATTAATTGATCGATAACATTATCTATTTAACCATAATCATTTTTGTCTATTTAAATTAAACGATTTATAAACTCTTCTCAAAAGGAGGTTAGATTATTATGTTTTCCTCCTAATTTTTCTATTATGTTTGATTTAACTGAAGCAGTTGATAAAATTTAAGTTAAAGTCAATAATTTTTAACGATACATTTCTTGAAATTCAGAAAACCTATCAATTTCAAGTGCATATTTCATCTAATATTATCTATTAAAAACTTAATTTTTAATAAAACCAGAAATCGTGATTTATTACTTAAAACCAATTTGAAAGTCGTAAAAATATGATTTTACAACTATTCATAGAGATCTTTAAGTGAGAAAAATCTATATTTAAGCACCAAAAACTTACTCTCTTAGCCCTTGTTTGGTGAGAATTAAATTCAGATACTTAGTAAGTTTTTTGATGAATATTGATAAAATGTATAGTTAAAAAACTCCGACTACAACTATGCTATTAAAATTAAAATTAAAATTAAAAAATTCTGAATACCAAAAGAATAGATGTGAAAGAATAGAACCGAATCAAACCCGGTCCACCGCTAAAGTTATTATGATTAACAAACAGGATTATATTGAACCGATGTCATGTGTCGGCCAAAATTGTACTTATCTTCAAGGAAAATTGGGTATGGCGGCCGTGCCCCGACTACACACTAGCAGCCAAGTGAGACACTCTTATTGCGTGCTGCCAATGCACACCATACCCCACCCACCCCCTCTCTCTATTCCTTCCTCCACCTCCATATATAAGACAACATAAGAAAACCCAGCTGTTTCTAGGACACTTAACACATGTTTACAAACAGAAATTCCTCACAAATTTTTGGGTTGTTGTTTTAGGGTTCTAATATTTGCTTAAGTGCATTAGCAGTAACGAATAAAGAGGTTTTGATATGAAGATGGAAGAAGGGTCTTGCTGCACGGAGAAAAGAAAGCAAAGACAGTCCAAACAAGACAAACCCTACAGAGGAATCCGCATGAGGAAGTGGGGAAAGTGGGTTGCAGAAATAAGAGAGCCCAACAAAAGGTCAAGAATTTGGCTGGGTTCTTATTCTTCGCCGGTCGCCGCCGCCCGAGCCTACGACACGGCGGTGTTCTACCTGAGAGGCCCTTCTGCTCGTCTTAACTTCCCGGAATGTATAAACGAAGATGAAGTATGTCATGAATTGTCGGCGGCGGATATAAGGAAAAAAGCCACCGAGATTGGTGCTAGAGTGGATGCGTTGCAGAATACACTCCATCCACCGGCTGAATCAACCACCTCAATTCTGGTTGACTTGAATCAGTACCCGAGTCCGGAGGTTTCTGATGATAATTAAATTTATGGGTCTTTTTTTGGTTAAAGATTATCCTTTTCTTTTGGGATAAGAACCTGCAGTTGCAAGTGATAGGAGATTGTATAGAGTTTGGTTTTTTATGAATATAGAAATATAATCCAAAGGGATTAGTATGCTTGTAGAGGATTAACAACCCAAAATTTATTATTTACTATTTTCGCTTTTAATTTCGCGTTCTTAATTATTTTCCTTTTAGGAGTATTTTTCTATATAAATCTGAATCTTGAATCCTTGTTTGTTGTTTGATTTAACTTCAAGAACGATTGTAAAACTAGAACTTGATTGAGTCTATTCATTCATTGAATTGGGTAAGTTTCTATTTAAAGTTGATTAGAAGTATGTCACTCACGATAGGATTCGACATGGGAGATAGTGGGATTACATGTAAAGTGATTGATGAGAAAGGAAAGAAATATGGCCTATATCGAATACCCCACATTGATGATGAGTAGAAGATAAGGTAGAGAATTCGATGTGGAAACCGGTATTTTTGTGAAGAACATGTGGACACCACGCCATAGTTCCAAATTAACATATTAAGTGGTCCTCAGTCATTGTCATGAGATGAAAGGAGGTTTGGAAAGGTGGGTTCACTAGTGGCTGGTGAAGGATTGGGACATGGGCGGTGAGTATTTTTCCACCAATATTTATACACACAAAGACATACATATACCTACATCATGTGGGGTCGAGATGGATTGTAACTAGCTTAAGTGGCTTTCACATGAAAGGCAATACCATGGCTAATGCAGGATGGAAATGTCAATAATATAATAATAAAATGTTCTTGTTCGTATCAGGCGAATGGACGTTTACTTTAATTTCGTTTGAACGGACGTGAGAAATATATATTGGAATCCACCAAATGATAAAAAATTGACTTATTATTGATAAAAAATGAATGTAAGATTTTTAAACTCTTAACACATATTTAAAGAATTAAAACAAAACATTCAAATCGAAATCCCAATTTAGTACACAAATTTGAATAAAAAAAATTTTTAAAAAAAGAAAAATGATAAAAATATCTTTAAACTGATTCAAAACGGTAAAACGCTAAAAACAATCACTAAACGATGAGATCTGACCCTAAATGTTTGACGTGATGGTCTATGGCCAATCGTCACCTAGCAAATCGAGTTGAAGGTTACGTGCTTTTTCGTAAATCCTTATTGTTTTTTCATTTTTTTTTCCAATTAATTTAGAATATTCTCTTCTAACTTTTCCGCATCAACGCAGATGGCTCTAATAGACTATGTCATTGGCCAAGTAGACATAGTCTAGACCTAACAACCCATATTGTCGACCAACTTGACTCTTCAGTCAAGATGTGTTGGTCGAGCTAGCTCAAGACAATAAATCATGCTCATCCTGGACTAGCGGTGTTAATGGGCTGAGCCGAGCCGGCTCGGCCCATATACACACGAGCTCGGCTCGTTACAAATACCAGAGCTCGGCTCGGCCCATGAGCTCGTGGGCCGAGCTGAGCTTTAGCTCGCATGCTCGGGTATTTTTTTTGTTTGTTTATTATACCTTTTCTAAACCTTTAAAAAAAAAGTTATACATTTTCTAAACATTTTTTTAAATATAACCGGCTTGTTTGTCAAGGGCGAGCTCGGCTCGGCCTACGAGCTCGCCGTTCATAGGGCGAGCTTTATATATATATATGGTCATTTTTCTAAACATTTTTTTAAATATACATTTTCTAAAACCTTTTTTTTTAAATATTAATAATAAAAAGATAAACCCTCCTCCTTTATTCGGATTTGGGACCGGCTATTTCAATTTCGAGTAGACGAAGTTAAAAATTGTACACGAACAACGTGTTACGTGTACATTTTTTTAAAAAATTATAAAGGTATTAAATTTTTTTTTTTATAAATATGGTTAAATTAAATATCACTTAGTTGACGACATGGAATTTCGGTATATTTATCTTGCAGTAAAAAATGAGCGTCTTCCCAATCGTTCAGCACATTAATGCTTCCACAATGTCTTCTTTTAATCGGCTCCTGATCTAGGAGAGAACCTTTTTACCGCACTAAAAGCAGGCTCCGAAGCTACAATGCTAACCGGAGGTGTTAGTAGATCTTTTGCCATAGAAGAAACCACTGGTCACTGGCGTTCGTACCTTCACCAGAATTCTATTACTTTTTCTGAACTTTTCTTAATTGTTTTGTTATTAGACAGTATGATTAAAGTAATCAATTAATTCAGTAGGCAACGCATTTTGACTTGCGCTCGACGTGTAAGTACACACGGTGGAAGACAAACTACTACTAGTACTAGAGGAACCACATGCAGTTGCAGTTGAATCATATCTATATGAATTAATGCCTTCAAATAAATTTAAAATTTCAACGTCATCATCTGCTATATTAGTGGGAGGAGTAGGTATAAAGTCGGAGGGTACCCGATTAATGTATACCCATTTGTAAAAACATATAATTCATACATTTCACATAAAATTTGTTCTAAATTTCTATAAGTGATAGGTACATTAAAAGTAAAAGCTCTTGAAATTTGATCAATTGCAAATTTAATACTCGATAAATTATATCGGGGGTCTATGATGCATGCTAATGAAAATAACATAGGCAAGTCTTTTCAATATTTTCTAAACTTAAATTACATGGAATATATAATTGAACTAAAATCGGTGTCATTTTTATATCTATGAAAAGTCCTAGTAATTATATAAAGACGTTCAAGGACCATACAACTAGTTGGATAATAAATACTAGACAAAATATTTGTTGAATCATAAAAACTTGACAATTTTTTTTTTTTTTAAAGCTAAACTCCAATCGGACTCATTCAAAATAGTATCGTCTTCATCTCTAAAATTCAGTTATTAAATGTTCAAAACCTTTATATAATTTTAATAATAAATAAATGGAGTTTTATCTATACCCTACGTCACTAATAAATGTTTTCGTATGCGTACCTTAGCTTTGGCACAAAATTCTTCAAATGCTTATTTTCTATTAGGTGAAATCGTGATATATACTTTTGCATTCCTAATTCGTTGAATTTCATCATTAATATATTTTAATTCTTCTTACGGATATTTTTTTTTTACTATACATTTTTTAAACCTTCAAAAAAAAGATATGCATTTTCTAAACATTTCTTTAAATATACATTTTCTAAAACCTTTTTTTTTTTAAAATATTAATAATAAAAAGATAAACCCTCCTCCTTTATTCTGATTTGGGACCGGCTATTTCAATTTCGAGTAGACGAAGTTAAAAATTGTACACGAACAACGTGTTACGTGTACAATTTTTTAAAAAATTATAAAGGTATTAAATTTTTTTTTTTTTATGAATATGGTTAAATTAAATATCACTTAGTTGACGACATGGAATTTCGGTATATTTATCTTGCAGTAGAAAATGAGCGTCTTCCCAATCTTTCAGCACATTAATGCTTCCACAATGTCTTCTTTTAATCAGTTCCTGATCTCGGAGAGAACCTTCTTACCGCACTAAAAGTAGGCTCCGAATCTACAATGCTAACCGGAGGTGTTAGTAGATCTTTTGCCATAGAAGAAACCATTGGTCATTGGCGTTCGTACCTTCACCAGAATTCTATTACTTTTTCTGAACTTTTCTTAATTGTTTTGTTATTAGGCAGTGTGATTAAAGTAATCAATTAATTCAGTAGGCAACGCATTTTGACTTGCGCTCGACGTGTGAGTACACGCGGTGGAAGACAAACTACTACTAGTACTAGAGGAACCACATGCAGTTGCAGTTGAATCATATCTATATGAATTAATGCCTTCAAATAAATTTAAAATTTCAACGTCATCATCTGCTATATCAGTTGGAGGAGTAGGTATAGAGTCGGAGGGTACCCGATTAATGTGTACCCATTCGTACAACATATAATTCATACATTTCACATAAAATTTGTTCTAAATTTCTATAAGTGATAGGTACATTAAAAGTCAAAGATCTTGAAATTTGATCAATTGCAAATTTAATACTCGAAAATTATATCGGGGGTCTATGATGCATGCTAACGAAAATAACATAGGCAAGTCTTTTCAATATTTTCTAAAGTTAAATTACATGGAGTATATAATTGAACTAAAATCGGTGTCATTTTTATATCTATGAAAAGCCATAGCAATTATATAAAGACGTTCAAGGACCATACAACTAGTTGGATAATAAATACTAGACAAAATATTTGTAGAATCATAAAAACTTGACAATTTTTTTTTTTTAAAGCTAAACTCCAATCGGACTCATTCAAAATAGTATTGTCTTCATCTCTAAAATTCAGTTATTAAATGTTCAAAACCTTTATATGATTTTAATAATAAATAAGTGGAGTTCTATCTATACCCTACGTCACTAATAAATGTTTTCGTATGCGTACCTTAGCTTTGGCACAAAATTCTTCAAATGCTTGTTTTCTATTAGGTGAAATCGTGATATATACTATTGCATTCCTAATTCGTTGAATTTCATCCTTAATATATTTTAAATCGTCTTGTACTATTAAGTTAAAAATATGGCATACACATCGAATATGAAACAAATAACCACCGAAATCGAGTTGCAGTACTTTGTACAATTTATCGATAACTACCTTATTTATACTAGCGTTGTCGAACGTAAATGAACGAATTTTACTCTCGCAACGATATTCTTTAACAATGTTCATTATATCATTAAATATGTTGTAAGCATTGTGAGAGAACTCAATAATTTTAAAAGCTATAATTTTTTATGCACACACCAAAGTGGGCCATGTAGTGTGTAGTTACAGCTATATAATCTCTTTTATTAATTCATTCCCATATATTCGAAGTGAATTATATCACACCCCCATATTTTTCTAAATCAACAATTACTAGTTTCTTTGACTGAAGGAAATATTCTATTGTATCAGACCGAAGAGTATTTGAACTTACTCCAACGTACCTCGGTTGAAGATATTCTTTCACATAGGAAACGAAATGTTAGTTGTCTGCTATTGCTAATGGCAACGAACTTCACCATTTCCGTTCGAGTTTTCTCCTCCGAATAATCCACGTAGAAAGTGGCGTAGTAGTAGCCGGTGCCTGGACTATCAAATTGTAGTTGTGTTTGACCAGCGGGAAGAAACCCAGTTTGGCCGTACATGTTTTGTAGTGACGGTTGAGGTGGATGGTTCCAATGCCTTTTTGCCATACCAATCATTGTTAATAATATTTACATACTGCTTTGATTTTTAGAACTTCATCGACCACACGACCAGTTTGAACCAATTTCAAATGGTCCCAACATTTTGCCTGCTTTTTCCCATTTCTCTTCCCTCTTGCATCTGTAATATCTAATACATGTTCATCATCCTGTTCCAAATCAATTGGCTGACTAGCATCAACATCAAAGTCATCCAAATCAATTGGATGACTAATTTCACGAGTATCGAAATCCTGAATATTTTCTGGAATAAGAATTCATTTAGACCGCGCGAATTCATTCCGAAATCGATTGTGGTGCGTGACATGTGATTCGCCTCCGACACCGAACAAGTTTTCAACAAATGAGTGTTGATCCATTTGTGAATTGGAAATTTGTAATGTGATAATTGATATTGAATAATTGAAATTGAATGTTGAAGTAGAATTGAGAAATGAATGTAGATTATGTAGTAGTGTAGAAAATAGATTTTAAAATCAAGATTATAACTCAATAATGTAAAATGTAGAAGAAAATTAAGATATTAGAAATTTAGAGAGTAGAGAATGAGAGATTGATAGTTGTGTGGAAAAAAATGTATTAATGGAAGGGTATTTATAGGGAAAAAATGGAATTGAAAAAAAAAATCAGTGATCAAAATGGTCACTGAATTTTTTTTTTTAAATATTTAATAGGCAGCTAGGCTCGAGCTCGAACTCGTCAAAAGCAGCTCGCGGCTCATTTTTTCACGAGCTGAGCGGTCGAGCCGCTCGACTTTATTGACACCACTATCCTGGACTCATGGTTGGGAGAATACATTGTGTAATAATAAAGTGAAACTGTGTGTGAATTATATTATTCAGCACCATTGATATTAAGCTAATATCTATGTGACAATTATATGATATTAAATGACAGGTTCACTTAAATATAATATTACGCGATTCATTAATTGAATTTATTACGTGTGCCATTATTCATTGTTTATAGACTGATAATTAATGGGTATGATTTGCAAGTAGATGGGATGTGACAGCAAGGAAACATACTTTGGACAAGTCTTTAAGAAAAGCAGAAATTTCAAGAGATTTTTAGCAAGGTAGATGCGACAGCTTCAGAAATACTATATAATTGTATGGTCGGTCTTTAATTAATTGAGCTGTTGCCAGACGCATTTATTAAAATTTCATACTTATTAAAGTCGGAACAGTTAGGTCAATGTCTGGCCCCGTAATTTGTTAAGAAAGCCGAATCAAGTTTCTTATTGAATTGGCCGGGCCGGGCCAAGCAAACTGGTTTTCAGCTCAAAAAATAGAATAATGCTATCTATAGAAAAAAATTGCGTTACGTTTTGAATTAACTTAATGACGTTTGATATGTAATATCGACAATAATTACTATCAAGAACAAATTTTTTCTTTTAATTCTTAATTTCTTTTACTGTCATCTAATTCAATGTGCCATTTTGATTTACTTTCAAAAGGAACATCATAAATTGTTTACCAAGATTTTCTGGCTCCCAACTGTCTAATTTTCATCTCTATTCCCTTTTGACTAAGCATTTGTAAAATCTTAACCGTCACACCGTCGTCTGATATGGAAGAATCAATCACACTGGAAACAAAAACTTGCAAACTTAACCCGTGTTTGATGCTCATTATTTTAAATAAAAAAAAGGAGAGAGAGAGAGAGAGAGTTTAGAATAATGTTTAAGAGAAGATTTTTGAATTTACGTGAAAAATATTTTATTATGTGAATATGTGTGTGAAAATGATCATATAGCAAATTTTTGTTTTTTTGTTTTTTTCAACAATGGACACCAAATAGGGTGTTAAAAAAGAAATTGAATTGTTTATCACTCTTTGACTATAGTTATCATTCAAATTAATGTACGTACTGGGCAATTTCTAATAACATTTTTTTTTTTTTTTTTTTGAGTTGATCTTTCGAAACATTGACTGTCATTTTATTATATGTATTTCAAGAACAACTTGACAATTATAAAATAAATAAAAAATCCAAACAACAACCATAGCATTGTTGACACCAAATACTCCTTAGTCAACCGTCATATATATATATATATATATGAAAACGCGCTAAGGCATGTCTAGTCATGCATTAAACAGTCAACTTAACAGTTGACCACTTAATTTAATGCTCATTATCAGGGTAGACGTTTCATTTGCATTTTGCGTTTAGACGTACTTTTTAGAACACTAATTAAAATAATTTATTTTATTAACCAATTAATAAATTAAATATAGGGAAAATCGCACACACGGTACCAAACATTTCATTTAATAGCAGACTATGTCCAAACCTTTCATTTGTGC
>CAIGRF010151762.1:0-17316 GCA_903798235.1 Fraxinus ornus
TCCCAATTGTAATCCTTCACTAGTAAATACACATATTTTTGGGACTTTGTCTCAAGAGGTTTGTTCCTTACACAATCGTCTGAACGATGTTTCTCTTTAATTGTTAGCGAAGTAAAAACGCGCGAAACACTACCTAAATTCTCCAGCCGTTCTAAAGAAAAGAAATCCTTCTCTATTTTCAGCCCTTACATCTCCAGTGTCACTCCCTTACAAATTCCCTTCCTCTTAACTAACATCTTTGTGCATATAATTACCCCATAATTAGTCATGGCAGTGGTGGGTAAGCCCAATTATTAAATCAAATTGGGAGAGACAAAGGTGTGAGTTGCACCACAATCTACCAAAACCATCACCTTCTTCCCCCAACTTCCTCTATTACCTTTATCGTACCTGGAGTGGACAGCCCAACCACCAAATTTAGAAATAATTCTTCCTTCCCTGCTACTTTCCACAGGCACTCTGTCAATTTCCCACCTTCTTCCTCACCGCCCAGTTCTTCCTCCTATAAAAACACCACCAGCAGCTCCCTATTCTTACATTGGTGCTCCATAGTGTATTTTTCATCACTACGAAAATAAAGCCCCTTCTCCCTTCTCGATTACCACTCAGCATCGAAAATCCTTTTAGATGAAGATTTTCTATGTTAAATGGATGGTTTTTCCCTGACAATCATAGTCCAAGTCGGAAAGGTTTCTCTTCCTTTCACTTTCCATCTCTTTGCTACAAATATGGGGTTGTAGGGTTTTGGACCCTGTGGATCTTTGAAGGCTTTAATAATAATATTTCTTTCTTCTACCCTTTAGGCGACTTCCATCAGGTAGCCTAGCATACTTGGCCTATGAAAACAGATCTCGACCCTTATGTTAAATTTGGTCCATTCACAAAGTGCTCTCCAGCATTTTTTCTAGAATGCCTCAATGGTGATGCTAATGCTTCGAATCTTCATATGAGTTCCTCCATCGTATTCTCCTATACTATTGCCAATTTTTTTTTACAGACGCTTACTTCCTGAGTCAATTTGAATCACAACAGAAGTTCTCATTTGAATTGCTCCCAACGCTTACACCGAATCCTCGTCTCAGTCTATTGCAACTAGGAGAGAACATTGTCATCGAGGGTCACTACCACCGCCGCTAGTTTCTCTTTTCAATAAGTCCATTAACCTCAAGATACCTTTCTACCCGATACAACCACCTGTTTGGATTTTTCCCGCTGAAAATGGGCATCTCGGGCTATTGGACACGTCTCCAATCACTTTAATCCTGGTCAGTGGTAATGGCTTCTCCTTCGATGATGGCTTCTCCTGAACCTTCTGTCCGCTTTCCTCTATCCAGTGCTCGCTGTTCCATCCAAGTTCCTTGGTAGTTACTAGGAGGCATCACATTTTCTATCGTACTTCTAGACCCATCCCTTTCCAGACCTTAGTTCATTACAGTCTTAGGGTGAATTAATGATGTCATAGTTTTCTAGTTATTTTTCATTGTTTGTAGTATCTTTACCATGCTTTGTGTAAGGTGTTCAACTGACCTCTCAAATCCAGGTAAACGCTGTATTTCCTTTTTTAATTTATCCATTTTTTTCTCCATGGTATCAACATTGCTCTCTTCTTTGCCATCAAGATCACGTGCTCTGATGCCAATTTGATGAGAATCAAACTAAAAATTAAGAAGTTCTATTAGAACCAGAATATCTATGTTTGATTGAAAACTAGAAAGTATTACATGAATGGAAAAACTAAATAGCCATTCAAGAGGGCTAGAACTCTCCACTCTTGCCTATTACAAACTTACTAAAAGTCTGCTGCAGTGATCCTTTTCTTCCCTATTTATCTCTCTTAACTAACTTTCCTCGCCTCTAACAGATTTGGTTGTCTCTTAATAGATTTTGGTTACTGTCGATGGTTCTCTAGTCATTTTTTTTCTTTCTAGAATATGTATATAGTATGGAAGGCTTATCACAAACACCACAGATGTTGCAGTATTATGATAAGTACTTGACAATTAGCTAATTCAAGACAATAACGAAAAATGGAAGCAACTGTGTTTTGATTATCAAACGAACTGAATTAAGTACACTCAGTTTTGTAATTGTAAAGAAGAAAATGGAAATACAGATATTTGGCATTCGAGAGGCCAATTCTCTCCTACTGTTCCACTAATTTCTGCATGCCCTTCTAGTAATCACTGCCCTTATTTATACTTGGTTGTCTAACTGATTGTGTATGTTCCTACTTTTTGTCAAATTCCATGACTGCCCTTGCTCATTTCTTATGCCTTTGGTATGTCATGTGGACTACAGGTTTATCATTACCTTCCCCTATGAGATCCACCTTGTCCTCAAGGTGAAAGGACGGAAACTGTTGTCTAATCATGTCATATGACTCCCATATGGCTTCAAGTCATGGCAGTCCCTTCCATTGTATCATGATGCACATCCAGTCCTCTAATATTGCTACCCAAACCTGGCCTTACTCCAAGTAGTGCTTCAGATCAGCCAACATCTCTAGCTCCTCACTCAACTGACTGGGCACTTCCTTTACAGTTTTCACCGTTCCCTCTACCTCACGTAATTAGGATACATGGAACACGGGATGAATATTACAAGTCGACGGTAGAATAAGTTTAAAAGCGACTTGACCAATCCTCTGCCCCACTGTAAATGGACCATAAAATATTGGTGCTAAAAGTACTGAAAAGGTAACGTCTCCTTGCTTAGAATTAGCTATGCTCTTCATCTTTGCCTGGGCCCTGAGCAATTGCACCTTCAATTCCTCCAAAACTTGGTCACATTCAAGGAATTGTTGTTCGATAGCCAGTACAGGGGCAGTTAGTAAGACAGATGGTTCGTGCTCGTAAACAATCTGGAAAGGGGTTGTCTTGCTTGCTGAAAGGAGGTATTGTACCATAGTTCAGCCCACGGTAACCAACTGAACCACGACTTAGGTTGGGAAGAAGCAAAAGAGTGGAGATAGTTCTCTAGTATGTGATTTAGTACCTCTGACTGACCGTCGAATTGTGGGTGGTAGGCCGTACTTTGATTAAACTTCGTACCTTACAATTGAAATAATTCTTCCCATAAACGGCTGATGAATACTTTGTCTCTGCCGGACATAATGGAGTATGGTATCCCATGCAACCTTACCACCTCTTTTTTAAAAATTCCAGCCACGCTTGCCACCGTAAACAAGTGCTTAAGTCCTATGAAGTGTCCATATTTGTTTAATCGATCCACCACCACCAAGATTGTATCCATGGTTCCCAATTTCGGTAAACCGTCGATGAAATCCATTGCTATATCTTCTTAAATCTGATCCGGAATAAGTAAGGGTTGAAGTAATCCTGTCAGTGATACGGCTTCATACTTATTCTGCTGGCAAACTACACACCGTCACACATACTTCTGAATATTTGCTTTCATTCCCTCCCAGTAAACATTAGTCACAATTCGCTTGTATGTTTTCAGGAACCCAAAGTGTCCCCCGCTTTTACTATCATGTCCCTCTTACAACATCAACAGAATCAGCCTTGATCATTTCAGGAGAAACAGGCGCCCCTTGAACAACAGCTATCCATTTACCCCTGAATGATTTTTTGAAGCTGTGAATCTGCTTGGACTTCCTCGACTAGAGTGTCCAATTGTAAGACTGCAGGTGCCTAGAGAGCTATTAGTTCGAAGGAAGAGCTGATGCGGGATAATGCATCGTGGCCTTGTTTTCAACACCCGGATGGTATTGCACTTCGAATTGATATCCCATTAATTTTAGTAGCCACTTCTGATATTCCACATTTACTTCTCGCTACTCCAACAAAAATTTTAAACTTTTCTGATCCATTCTCACGAAGAATTTGTGACCAAGTAAGTAATGCCTCCATTTTTGCACCGCAAATACGATTCCCATCAATTTCCTCTCATACGATGATTTTACCTTCCCCTTTGGGTTGACAGCACAGCTAAAGTATGCTAGAGGTATTGGTCCTACATCAACATAGCCCCCAAGCTAAAACCTGAAGCATCTGTCTCCACCACGAATGACCTATCAAAATTCAGAAGAGCCAAAACTGAGGCTGCTGTCATGGCTGCCTTCAGTTTGGTGAATGCCTGTTCCGCTTCCTCGTCTCAGAAAAAATTATCCTTGCGTAAGCAATTGGTTAGTGGCCAAGCCAATTTTTCGTAATCCTTCACAAAGTGGCGGTAGTACCCTGTCAGCCCCAAAAATCTTTTCAAGCCTCACAATGATTGGGGCCTCGGTCAATCGACCATGGCTTGAATTTTGGACTTGTCAGCTGCCACCTCTCAGTGTGAAATGCAATGTCCCAAGTACTCCACTTCTCTCTGGCCGAAACTACATTTCCTACGATTGGCATATAACTGGTGGTACTTTAATATTTGTAAAACTCTCCTCAAATGCTCCACGTGTTCCTCCAGATTTTTGCTGAAGATCAAAATATCATCGTAAAACACTAACGCAAACCATCTTAAGTGCTCCTTAAAGACTTCATTCATGAGGGACTAGAACGTGGCTGGTGCGTTAGTCAACCCAAATGGCATTACCAAAAATTCATAATACCCTTCATGTGTCCTAAATACGGTCTTTGGGATGTCCTCCGATCTGACCCGAATTTGATAATACCCCGCTTTAAGATCCATTTTCGAGAAGATGGTATATCCATTCAATTCATCCAATAGTTCATCTATCATCGGAATGGGAAACTTGTCCTATATCGTCACTTTGTTCACGGCCCGATAATCCACACAAAAGCGCCATCCTCTATCTTTTTTCTTAACTAGTAACATTGGACTAGAAAAAGGGCTGTTACTTGGTCTGATGATTCCTGGAACGAGCATCTCTTTGATCAACCTCTCTATTTTATTTTTCTAGACATGAGGGTAACGATATGGTCTTACGCTAATTGGGTTTGTCCCGAGCTACAAATGGATGGCATGATCCTTCTCTCTTGGAGGGGGCAACCTCAAATGTTCCTCAAAAAGCTCACCAAATTCCTTCAGTACTCCTAATAACCCTACTGGTATCTCTCCTTGTTCCTTTTCCTACTCGACCCTCATAATACCTAGTTCGAGTAGGACACCATCTCCCCCTTCTCTGAAAGCCTTCATCATCGCCTTCAAGGTAATTAGTGTTTTACTCAAACTCAGATCCCCTTGCAAAGTCATGGTAGTTCCCCCAACCTGGAACTTCATTATAAGCAACTTTTAGTCAATCTTGGTCACGCCCAACGATGATAGCCACTTCATTCTTAAGATTATATCAGAACTACCTAATTCCAAGGGAAGAAAATCATCACTACAGTGACATTCTGAAGTGATAATTGTACCCCTTTGTACACCTCCGCACATTGTATTGCCACCCCTGTCCCCATGATCACTCCGTATCTGACGGTCTCTGTTCTCTTCAGGTTCAATTTCTGGACCAATTTAGTTGAGATAAAGTTGTGACTAGCCCCACAATCAATTAGTACCACCACTTCCTGTCCAAAAATGCCTCTTTTCAATTTCATAGTCTGCGGTGGCGTGAACCCTACAACCGAGGTTCACCAATAATTCTACTACCTCACATGTAACATCTTGCTTGTTAACTTCTATTTCTTCAATTCCCTCCTCCGTTGACCCTCCTGCTAGTTCTTTATAGTAGACCAACAATACTTACAGCTCCTTATTCTTATATTTATGCCCAACAAAAAATTTCTTGTCACAACGAAAGCACAGAACCCTTTCACGTATGCTTTTAAACTCGGCTTCACTAAGTTTTTAAAATCTAGGGTTGCTATTGGGCTAGGTCCATTATCTATTCTAGCCCAATGGGCTTTAATAGCCGGATCTCAGCCTTAATCTCTGGTTTTAACCCATTTATGAAGTGGCCCTCCAGAATGGCGTATGAAATTTTCCCGATCGGTACTGCCAAGGTTTCGAATGTAATTCGGTACTCCCTCATTGACCCACCCTGTCGAAGAGCTAGAAATTATTCTTCCATGGAACCCTCTATAGAAGATCAAAATCGAGACCTAAGAAACATTTTAAGCTCTCCCCAATTCCTTATATCATTCCTCCTCTGTTCCCATTGGTACCAGGTGAGAGCATCCCCTTCGAAGCACAGTGCCGCCATCTCAAGCTTTTCTATCTCCGTCAACTGATTCACTAGAAAATATCGTTCAGCCCTAAAAATCCAGTCATCTAGATTCTTCCCCACAAATACTGGCATCTCCAGTGTTCTCCCTCTTAATTTCGGCCGCCAATATTTCCCTGCACTCACATTTTTGGCTCGCATGCTTGTCTCAGCTCCTGGGGAATTTTTTGAAAGCATAGTATACTCTGAGCTCTTTCCGCCTTCTATTCCCTTGCGTTTTCTCATTTTCTCCTTCCTCCCATTTTGATCTCATGAAAGCATAATATACTCTGAACTCTTTGCACCCTTGCATCCTATCCAGCCCAGACTACGGGCCTTCTATCTGTTCCTGCATTTTTCAGTGAACCCCTTCCAAGTCCTCTACTCTATCTGATAAATTCACCATCTCAGATGTAATGCTCTGATACCAATTATAAGTACATGACAATTAGCTAATTCAAGACAATAAGGAAAAATGGAAGCAACTGTGTTTTGATTATCAAACGAACTGAATTAAGTACACTCAGTTTGCAATTGTAAAGAAGAAAATAGAAATACAGATATTTGGCATTCAAGAGGCCAATTCTTTCCTACTGTTCCACTAATTTCTGCCTGCCCTTCTAGTAATCACTGCCCTTTATTTATACTTGGTTGTCTAACTAACTCACTGATTGTGCATGTGCCTGTTTTTCGTCAAATTCCAAGTCTGCCCTTGCTCCTTTCCTACGCCTTTGATATGTCATGTGGACTGCAGGTCTATCGTATTATCGTCGTCACTATATTTATTATAAGAAGTCACATCTTCCTTAGTAGATCTCTCTAGAATGAGTTGCTTAACTTTCTTATGTCTGAGAACTATTCTAAGATTACGATGCCAATCCAGAATATCTAGCCCGATCAGTTTGCTGGCATCGAAAATTAAAGAATTAATATGAATAGAAAAATACATCAATTAATTAATTAAATTAATTATGCTCCCATGGTGTAATTTGAATATCGTGGTCCTCTTACATAAATTTAAAGAATTCGTACTTGATTCTCAGTGGGCTAGGATCCCATTTTTAGTATTAAAATCTTGAGTATACTCAACAAGCCTTAATAAAAATTTCGCTCCCACTGTTTAACTCAAATTTATGACCATCTCACATAAATTTATGGAATCCATACTTGATTCCTAGTGGACTGTGATCCAATTTGTTATATTAAAACCTAGAATGTACTCAACAAGCCTTAATAAAACATTTGAGTAAATACTATTATCAATTGTATCTCTATACAGGCAACAACTCTTTGTCTTCACACATCTTATATGCAAGCTTAATATGCCTCTAGAATTTATCCATTTAAGTGTACTCAACAAAATATAAATTTTAATTGAGCCAAACTCATCATTATGAAATATCTAATATTTCATAGTGTCAAACATATACTTAATGGATCAGCCTTGAGTTTATTCAACAAGTTGAGATCGATTTAGGACTCGTTTTTCACTATAATAATGGAAGGGAAATAATAATTCTAACTTAATATTTTATCATACAAATGTCTCATCATAATAATTATTTATCTATTATCATACATCTAGTATGCAAATAAACATACATTTAATAGTGTAGATTATTATGAACTTATACTATCTAACCTTTTCTAGCCAAAGGAAAGACTAGTTGGTCAATTTCTATAAAGTATAAAATTGACTCGTACAATATATCTCCATGGTCTCCTCTTCTTGCTTCTTCAATTAGTCCAACTGCAACTTGTCACATATATTAGTTGGCTCGAGGCCCGTAATGACTACAATGGATTTTTAAGTTCAAAATAAATAAAAGCTCACAAGGTCAAAATACCAAGAATTAAAACTAACCATTCAATCAATACATCCACATGGTCGAGTCCATAATTATCCACTAAATATACAATCATCACATAAATGCATTCCTGTGAATGTATTTCAGATTTTTAACAGTTAAAGTCATCTAAACTAATTTAGATAGATGAATCGAAACAATTAATTAATTAATCAATCAATTAATTTAATTAGCAAGTTTATTTAATTATAATGAAATTCCAATTAAATACCATATTAAAGTCCAACTATAAATCCATAAGATTTTTAGGACGGGATAATTTGATTAAAAACAAATTCTAATTAAATATGAAATTAGAGTCCAACTATAATTCCAATTGAATTAGCATTTTAATTTAGAATATAACTCCTAAATAAAATAAAATTCAATTTAGGGTCGAAGTTTAACTTTTAAGTTAAAATACAATTTTAACAATAATTTAAAAGTTCGTGAATTTTAAATAAAATTTTAATTTGGGAAAAATTAAATTCTAGTAAAAATTGAAAGTATCTTTTGAAAATCAATTTTAAAATTTCATTCAAAATACCTTTTGAAAAATTGTGACCCAATTTTTAAAATAGAACCTTTCAATTTCTTAAATTGTAGAATAGACCCTTTCTTTTAATATTGCAAACTGATCCTGCATTAAAATTGTGAGCAAGGGCTTGTAATTTCACAAATTGCACAACGAGCCCCCACCCCAAAATTCAATTCGATAACCTAAAAACGAAAAAAATGTTTGGGTGGCAACGAAAAATTTCAGCGCCGCCTCTTCTGGCTTCACTATAGTACACCACCACTATTTTGATAACGACGACACATTGGACGACAGGGTTATGCGCTGCCAGTGCTTCTGTGTAGCAACCGTGATGCTGCTGCTGCTATTAGAAGAAGCGTTGTGCTGTAAAATCAATGGTAGCAAGCGATTCGCTGCCATCAGCAAGGACGGGGCACCTCTACACCATAAGCTGTAAAGTAGGCCTGCTGCAATACTGCTCTGCTTGCCTCACCAACCTTATACTATCTTTGCAGTGTTGCCTGCTTATCTGTGTCCAACCTAAATTCTCGACCTTTTTTTTTTTTTTTTTTTCATTTCAAAAACAGGTTTTAGAAGATGAAAATAATTTTCTTAAAAGCTAGAAACGAGAAAAATAAAGACAATCAACCATTGATTGTTCAATGATTTAAAAAATAATTTCTAACAAATACGAAGTCAGCTCTGATATTACTATTGATAATTTACTTTTATATGTACGGCGAAATGTAAAATAATTTCAATTCCCACCAACGATCTTCTTTGTGTTGGGAATTTTGATAAAAACTGTGATAAGAATTATACTTTCAATAAATTCTGCAAACTTCTTTGGAAATCATCAAACGCGAACAATCACGATCATCGCGCACTACATTTGTCCAATTGTTCAGCCTCCAATGATAATCCACACAAGAGAATAAGAATGACAGACTATGATTTCTCTTTTCTTATACTAGCAAGATTATGAATATATGTTATAATTTTTCAAACCCTAATAGTTTGTTAACAGGAGTTTAAGTGGGTTTGACACACCCACTAAACAAGTTGACCTAATATTTAATTATTCTAATTAATTAAACTTGGCGCATAATTTAATTAATCTAATTAAATAACTTAGGCCCCACTAATGAGCAAAGCAAGCCAATTAATTAATTCTACAAATGTCCAACACTTGTCGATTTATTAATTAGTAATATATTCTTCTACTTCTGTTTTCTGTGTGTGATCAATTAGGTTCTTGGTTATGATGCCTAACGACGTGAACCATTGTTTGATATAATCAAAATAAGATAAATTAAAATATCCTTTTCAATTTATCATCAATTTACCTAGATTAGTTAATTCACATTCGTCGTCTCAAATTGACATCTAAAAATATGTCACGGCAATACATGTGACTGAAAGTGTCACATGGTATGCTAAAATCAAATTTGCTTATTTACCGTGAAACTATAATCATTTTTTCAATATGATCCCATCAATCACGATATATAAATGTATGTCAATTTTGTTTATCGATCATATCTTTCATCACACTCTTAAGTTAGTATTAGTAAAAAAAAAATCTTTGACGTATGAACACATCTTGGCTAAGGATTTCGTTATCCACTTAATTGAATGAAACATAGATCATAAATTCTTACTATCTAAGAGTGACGAATCCCCTATTGATAATTCATAACCTTCATATTATTCTGGACATACCCGAACGATATTTTATTAGCGACTCTCGACAGAGCATCATCCAACATCACCAAAATATAATTGTCCTCATATAAGATACTATGATGACCTTAAGTCGAAAGACAAATTCCACTACCAAACATTAAAGATTAACCGTTGGCCCTCGTATAGTTATCCATGTGGAATCTCTCCAGTGAGTCTCCAAGTTTTGTTCTTATAACAAAACATCTATGTGTTTAAATGTAACTACTTTTTAACTTGTGAGATTAGCTACTCATTTCATAAGTGAGAAATGTCACACGTGCTGATTTAACTGTAATAATGATATCCAAATCTCTTTATTACTTTCAACCATGGATAGTTTAAGATTCAGTCATGTAATTTATTTCTCACTTATCACCACTCCTTGTTATTAACAAGTTACTAAGATTTAAATCTACACACTCTACTAATTCAATTTTCAGAATAATAATTCAATTAACTAATAGATTAGTTATAAGTAAAATGCATTAATAATATTAAAAGTGTTTATGTCCAAAATCGATTGGACTTAGGGCGTAACGCGTACACTGATAGCATCACCCAAGGGGTAAAATTACTCTTGTGCTTGAGATGGTGAAAGAGCCACAAGTGATGCGTCACTTCATGAATTTCTTTATCGGTAGACAATAAGTTTGCCTACCATGGAGTGCTAGAAAGACCAATCTTGGAAAAATTATGGACTGTCACCTCCATTCATTACCCACGCTTGAAGTTCTCCGTTGATAATGATGTTGCCACCATCAAAGGTAACCAAACTGAGGCTAGGACATGCTATATGAACTCCCTACAAAATGAAGTTAAGCATGAGGTAATGGTTAGTGACATGGAGATAGTTGATGCCCTTGAATAAGGGAAGACCATTGAACAAAGGGAATATACCAAGATGGTCGAAACCCCTAAAAAAGGAGATGCCTATGAAGAAGAGGTCATGAGAGAAACAACATTTGAAGAAAGAGAGGACTTGAAAAAAAGAGGTCATATTTGATGAATTAAGAGACCTCATCCCTGAAACATGGGACTTTACCTTTGTACAAATGTTTCATCTATTTTCAGAGACTTCGGAGTATGAGACTCCAACGCTACAACTATAATTTTTCAAAGTGTAGAGGACTCATCTTCGTCTATACATTAGCGCTTCTACCAATGAGGCCTCATCTTGGCCATGCTAAGTATCATCCTAGATATTCATCAGTACTTCAGGTATACAAAGCCTCATCCTAGCCTATACATCAGTGTCTCTCCCATACAAGATATCGTCATTCTCTATCTATTAGCGATTCTACCACTCAAAGCCTCGTCCTCACCAATGCATCAGCGCATCAGCTATGTAAGGCCTTATCTTGGCCAATACATCAGTGCTTCTGCCAAGCAAGGCCACATCCTCCACTATGCACAGTGCATTTTCCAAGAAATGCCTCATCCTGGCATATGCATTAGCTATACAAGTCCTTATCATCTCATATGCATCAGTGTCTCCACTATATAAGGCTTTATCTTCGCCTACGCATCAATACCTCCATTATATAAAGAAGGCCTCATCCTAGCCTATGCATCAGCGTCTCCACCATGTAATTCTCATTATGCCCTACATAGATAAACCATTTACCATATACGAAGCTCTTTGCAAGAATGAACCATCTATCATGTAAGGAAGTATAACCGCTTCGAAAGGAGATGTGTGAAGCACCCCGAATGGGGCCTATCTTGATACCTACAAAGATGAAGCCTTCCATGGATAAACCTTCCACCAATAAAAAAAAAATTGTTGACATGGACGAACCATCTATCATGCAAGAAAGTCAAACCATTTCGAAAGAAGAGGTGCGAAACATCCTAAAGGAGGCCCACCTTGATAACTATGAAGACAAAGCCTTCCATTGATGAATCATATACCATAGAAGAAGCACTTGGTATGGATGAACTATCTACCATGAAAGAAAGTCGAACCCCTTCAAAAGGAGAGGTGTAAAGCAATCCAAAGAGGGACAACCATGATGTCTATGAAAAAGAAGCCTTCCGAGGGTGAACCATCCACCATAGAAGAAGTTCTTGGCATGGATGCGCCACCAACCATGTAAGGAAGTATAATCTCTTTGAAAGGATAGGTGTAAAGTACCCCAAATGTGGCCCACCTTGAGTGTGAAAGTAAAAAAAAATGATTTTATAGTTCAATTAAAATAGCAACTCTGAAAGTTATGGGAATTTTGGATTATAAACGAGTTCGGATTCATTATTTCACTTAATTGTCATTTCATTAATAGCTCAATATGCCAAAATGCAAATCAGTCAAGTACAAAGTTAGACCCCGAATTTTCCTATTTTAGCTAATTACCCCTTTCAAGTGAAATTAACCATAACTAATTTGGTTTAACCTACTATATCTCTATGTGGATTAAAACCCAAACAAATGCATTAAGTCTGTGAAAATAGCTCAGTGGATCACCTAGTGTTAGGAGTATATCTTTATCTCCTACAAAAACCTAGGGCATTTAATATTTTTATGTAAAATGTACAACAACCTCTCAATAATTACACAAATCTCTAAACACAATCATCTATTGGCCACAATAATTAATACACAAGAACAATAGAAATTTTAACATAAAATAACCAACATTGAAATTAATAAAATGAGGTCAATCTACACCATAAATCCTTACATTCAAAAGCTTAGCTCATTTTAATATAAATGCGCTAAAGAGAAAAAGTAAAGAAATCCATTACAAGGTGGAGAAAATAATAGAAACAAATACAAGATAATAGAGGTAACCCGTCCCTTGGTTGGATTCTTGACTGTTACAATGATTCGGTCTCCTCCTAATTTCCTTCCAATTTGCCTGGTTTTTCTCTCTCTTCTCTTGCTTCCTTTCTCTCTTGAATAAGCAATTAATGTGTGTAATGAATGACGTCCTAAAAATGGCTGAAAAGCGGTATATAAATGCCCTGACTAGAAAATTGCACAAAAAAGCCTCTAAACAAAAATGGAAAATTGAAATCGAAACAAGTTGGAAAAAACGGTGCGTACGCGTCACTCGCGCGCAGGCAAGCCGCTACATCGTTTCTCTCTTTACAGTTAGGTCCTCCACCAAATTGTATCCTATGTCCCACAACTTTGATTTTCTTCATTTTGGTCCTTACATTTTGAATTTTCTTTGAAGTATATCCTTGATAAATTGCATCCAAGGTCCTTCAACTTTCTGATCATCTATACTTTGGTCCCCCAACTTCATATTTTGTACGCACCACTTCATTTTGCTTTGTTCTCCCTCAATCTAGGATTCTTCACCTATAAAAGTAAATATTAACCGATTGTGAGTAGAAGTTCATTCATTTAATCGATAATAAACTCGTTTAAGATTTCAATTAGTGTGTAAAAAATCCCCTAACTTAAGTTCTTGCTTGTCTCGAGAAAGATCTACTAACACAATCAAATAACACGTGATAAAGATCAACAATATTAGATAGCTTTCCAAAATATCCATGAGTGTAAAATTGTATAATCAATTCACAAATATGTTTCCAAATCATACTACCTAAACAATTTAAGTTTATCCAATGTTTGATTGGAGTGTGTGTGCGTGCATAGCCACTTTCAATCATCACTTAGACTAAAAAAAATGCAAAGATAGAAAATTTTTCAAATTGATTCCAAGTTTTCCAACCCGATCCTTAGTGGTCATTTTTTTTTCCTTTCCCAATCATAAGATTTACATCTCCCGAATAGATACTTATCTTCTTTCTCGAGGTGTTAATCTAAATGTTCCTCTCCAGTAATTTTTTTCTTTTCCTGCTCTAATTCAGCTAGGTCTAATCGACAATGTCAATGACCTATACATGTGATGATTCTTTAGTAGATGAGTACTTTGACATTTAAGTTCATACTAAGTAATTCAAATATTCTAATTATCTAAGCCCGATATGCAATTCCAAATGTACAATTTCTTCCAAGCTCAACAATATCATGATTGATTTCACTCTTTTAAGCTTTCTTCTTGACCCGTATAACGAGCTTTAGCCCGGTATCTCCTCGAGTTTTTAGACTGAAGGGTACCAGGTTTCAAGACACCCCCATATACTAACTTTCTCGAGTAAAAATGATAAGAAGTGAGGAATATGATTCAACAAATGTAACCCTTTTGTCTCTTGAACAAGACAAAAATATATGTGGCTTAGATTCCTAGCATATGATACCTAGCTTATACTTGATAGCAAAAGACACTCTACGTAGATATATTCAATATGCATGAAATTAACCCATTTCTAGATAATATCCGTCACCAGCTTAACCATCTCCAAACTTATCTCACAATAAGATAATATAGAGCATGTAGGTTGATAGAAATTCTCACACAACTCACAACCTAATTCTACGAATCCAAAACTCCCTCCATCACTCAATAATTTTCACATCTAGGAAACAATTGATCACGACTGTTGTGCTCAAAATAACTTAAGATCTTATAGTGGATAATCAATTTTTCAAAAATAAAATTAAGCACCAATAGCATATTTGGTCATTGCTCATGAATCAATAATAATTTTAAATATCAAGTTATCCAAAACCGGCAAGGCTATCTAACGTGTCAAAACAAAATCACTTCAAAATTAGCCCAAGAAAATTAAGCACCAATAGCATATTTGGTCATTGCTTATGAATCAATAACAATTTCAAATATCAAACCATCCTAAGCTGGCAAGGATATATAACATGTCAAACAAAATTACTTCAGAATAAGCACAATAGATCATCTCCTTCAAACTTGAATTACACATTACCCTCAATGTGTAAAAGAATAATATAAAGGATAAAAGAAGGTTGACGAAACTCCCTTGGTTGGATGTATGTTGAAAGATGCTTGTAATGAGCTTTAGCTTGTGACCTTCTTGTCCGCAATTCACCCCAAATTTGTTGAGAACCATGGGTAGCTAGAACTTAAAAAACTTTTACCTACAAAGAATGGTATCTACTCAAAAAGGTGTAATGAAAGTATTAGTCAAAAGTAGATTACAAAATAAAAAGATTAAGGGTAAGAAAATTGGGTTGCCTCTCAACAAGCACTTGTTTGAAGTCATTAACTTGATTTTTGGGTATGATCACTCCGGGTTGGTAAGAAGAATAGATGACTTTTCTTTCGAAAAATCACCTCCTAGGTATGATTTCAATCATTGCCCATTAATCTTGAAATTCCCCTTTTCATCATGAAATAGCTCGACCGCTCCATGTGGAAAAATTGTAATAAGAGCAAAAGGTCTCGGCCACCAGAGCGAAGTTTTTTGGGAAACAATCGAAGTCGAGAATTATAGAGAAAAACTTGTTGCCCGACGTAGGAATCTCGCTTCAAAATGTGCTTGTCATGATACTTCTTAGTGTTCTCTTTGTAAATCTAGGCAGAGTTATCAAGTTCATTTAATTGGAGCAACCTTTTCTCACCAGCCGATTTCACATCAAAATTAAAAGAATTTATTGCCTAATGGGGGGTTTAGAAAGCGGTACATCAGATGCAAAGATCTTGCTCAATTTGACCCAAAGATTGAACGAACATTCAACATTCGAAAAAGAAAATAGTTGAAAACATACCAAAAACAAAAGAGAGGAAGACATGGCAGAAGAAAATCCGAATCAAGTAGCCATCGGGGCTAATCTGAGAGTAGAGCAACCACATGAAGTTGCAACCAATGAAAACGCTAGGTTGATGGAAGAGTACATGGTTCCACCAGTTGTGGAAAGCCAATCCAGTATTGTATATCCGATGTTTGGTCAAGTAAACTTCCACCTGAGGACGGACTTGATCAACATGTTCCAGAATGCATAACAGTTCTTTGGGAGGCCTACTGAAAATCCCAATGCACATATCTCAAGATTCTTGGGCATGTGTGCTACCATCGAATATCCGAGTATTTCAAGTTTAGCAATCAGGATTAGGCTCTTCCCATACAATTTGATAGATTTGACTAGGGAACGGTTGGACACATTTCTAGCTCACAGTATCACCAGTTGGAACAGCCTAAGTCAGAAATTCCTGAACAAATACTTCTCGCCAAAACGGATTGCCAGATTGAGGGATGAAATCACTACATTTTCTCGACTTGACTCATAGTGCTACTATGAAGCTTGGGAAAGATACAANCTAAGTCAGAAATTCCTGAACAAATACTTCTCACCAAAATGGATAGCCAGATTGAGGGATGAAATCACTATATTTTCTCAACTTAACTCGGAGTGCTACTATGAAGCTTGAGAAAAATACAAGCGATTGCTCCGCCAGTGCCCACAACATGGACCAAAAAAATGGCTCCAAATGCAATATTTCTACATTGAGCTAAATCCGACAAGCAGGGTTAACATTGACTCCACTTGCGATGGATCAATTACGAAGAGAACATCGGATCAAATCTATCAAATGATGGAGAACTTGGCATTCACCGGTGCACTTTGGCCAACAGAGAGAAGATGTGCAGAAAACAGCTGGGATATATAAGGTGGATCAATTAATAGCAATCTTAGCGCAACTAACGGCTCTAGATCAGAAAGTGGAACAGCTGAATGTAACTCAGACAGTGGAATCGAAATGCAATCATTGTGGAGGGAACCACGAGAGTGGTGATTGTAATGTAGGATGTGAACTACACTCAAAATTTTAAAAGGCAGCAACACAATCCAAATCCTAACACCTATTACCGAGGCTGGAGTGGAACAATAACCAAGGTACTCAGACCGTACTACAACAAACTGCACCGCCAAGTTTTCAGCAGAATGAGAAAAAATCATCATTAGAAGATCTTGTGACTAAGATGACGAAATTATCTACTCAACATATGAAAGGCACTGATAAGAGCTTGCAAGTTCAGGGAGCCGCCATAAAAAATTTGGAAAATTAGTGACACTAAAACGAATCCGAAGGAGCACTACAACGCTATAACTACTCGTAGTGGGGTACAATTACCTGAGATAAATGTGAAAAGACCAATTGCTATAGAAGAGAAGGTATCTACCCTGGTTGAGAATCAATTGAAGGAATCTGAGCAAGTACAAAGAGAAAGAATTTGAGGATCCAAAGGTTAAGGTAATCGCTCTCACCAAAGAAATC
>CAIGRF010151778.1:6053-16824 GCA_903798235.1 Fraxinus ornus
TTTCTTCATCCAATTGACTCCTAGCATTCTTGAATCTTCATTTTGAGGTCCGACACAACTTTTGAGTATTTGCACTTTAGTCCTCAAATTTTAGATCTCTTACAATTTAGCATGTTTCTCATTTTTTTTAACTTTTGCTTATTTTTTTCAATCTCACCAACTTACATCACAACATCAAAACACACATAAAAATACTCTAAAACTTTCTCAATGGTAATAAAATAATGAATTAAGTGACATAAATATTATGAGTGTGGAGCACTCGTCAAGGGTCATCAAAAGAACCTGTTTAAGAATAATCACCATACAACAAAAATATGGGAACTTTTATATATAGAATCATGCAGACAACTAGTAATATAATTTCCGAAATGCTACTAGATATAGCCTAAACAAGGATTAAATTCAGATTTTTAATAGATTTTAATAGAAGTTGATGAAATGTATGGTTGACAAGTTGTACGACCCATAAAATATGTAGTTAAAATTAATTGTCAACTTTAACTTAGATTAAAATTTAGATTTTAATCGTACCATAATGCTTGGAACAATTTCTAACACATGACAAATGAAAATAAAAAAAAAATTACAGATTAGCAAAAAATTGAACTTTCAATCAATTACCATAAATTGTCAAATATTGGTCTATACATGTGTGGTCCTGGCCCAAGGCCACTGCCTCAAGGTACAAGGGGGCCTCAAAATTTTTCTGAAAGTTCAAAACAATTATCACTTATGAAATGTGCAAATTACACTTGGTACTAATATAAATTTTAATTTTAATTTTACTACCCACCTTTTTTATTCCGAAAGTACATTTAAGGGAAAAACGAATAATTTTTAATAAATAAAAATAACATAAATTAGCTTGATTATTGGAACATTTCAGGACAAATTAATGGGCAGTTTAAGTAATTTAGGAATTTCAAGAAAATTAATTAGTTACAATAAGATATTTTTGTATTGTTTTACATAATACGTATTATATGTGATATATAAAAACTTTTGTAATATATCATAAAATATTTTAATTTAATTGGTAAACATGATTTTTCCTTTTTGAACATGAAAATTAATTGTCGAACAAATCAAATGGTGAGCGAGTACCATATGTCTAATGTTTTTCATCATGAAAAATTGTTTAATTTGACCACGTTTGATGCTAATACGCTCGTAAAAAAAAAATTATATGTAGCAGCATCATGATAATTTTTCATCTAAGGCTCAAAATTTCCAGGATCGACCTTGGTCTAAAGAATCTATTTGAGGGATCTCCAAGTGGCCTACGGATGGATCCAAATGGTATCTATTATTTTACACAGTTAATTGAATACATAAAAAACAATCAGATGAATTTTCTCAATCGACCCATTAACATAAACTAAGAAATCATATTGCTAGTAGTTATACCCAAATATCACCAATTAAAGAAAAACGAAAGAAGGAATACAAAAGGAATCATACCTACTGATGGTGCGCCATAGGATACTCTAGACTTTTGTCTTTGGGATTATAAACCATAAAATGTGTTCCAAAGTGACAAAATCTCATTATTTAGAATGTACAATGGTGTCCATTCCTCCAAAAACCTGGGATAACAGATAACTGATGTCGAAAGGAATCGTAAACAATTTATTTCAAGACTATTCAAACATTGATTTCACGCAAATGACTAGCAATAAAACTTCCCATTCACAAACTTGGCAGTGTTCTTGATTGGACGCCCCTAAAAATTGAAATTATTATAGGAGAGCAACTGGAGTATACAAGGGCTTATAGGACTCATCCTAAAATTCACACATCGTTTTTCCAATTTCTACACTAGTAATTAATCTGTAGAGATCTCCTCCTAAAAGACTTATCGGACGACTCCTATAAAATTTAAACATGTGGCGACAAGAAGGGGATCTCATGTTGAATCAATTACCATAAATCTTCCCATGTTGCTCACAGAAATGGATGGGCCGAATTCTTTCCAGGAAGCGGTGGATTGGAGGTTTAGTTTCACCAGAGAGATGAGAAATTTCCATGGGGATAGAAATTGAATAAGATAATAGATAATCATGATGGCTATTAAGGAATTTTAGGGGTTAATATAATTATAAGGTAATTATCGGTACTTAGAGGGTCAACACCCTCACGTGAGGTGTGGACACCTCTATGTACCAAAAATTATGTATACCAAACATGATCCTAAATTTAGACGTTAAATTGATTTAAATAAAAGATTATGATTATTAGTCAAAAAAGACTTACTAAATTAATGGGCACTAGGAGGTACAATCCTATATGAATAAAATGGGTTAAATTCATCAATGCCATTCAATATTATAATTGGTGTTATCATGATCATTCAATTTGATTTTGTTTAATCATGATCACTCAATTTTATTCTTAGTGTCATCATGATCACCAAATTTAATTTTATTTCATTATCGCCACTCAAATTCATATAACATTTCATTATAATCACTCAACTTCTTTTCATCATTTTTATTAACTTTAAAAGGGGCAGAACGATAATTTTGTATTATATATATAAAATAAATAAATAAAATTAAAACAAAAACATATTTTTAAAAAACAATTCCTTAAAAAAACTTACTTTGAAAAAGTTTTTAAAATAAAATGAAAACTTATTTTAAAAAAATGTTTTTAAAATAAAATAAAAATTTATTTTAAAAAAGCGTTACTTGAAAAAATAAAATAAAAACTTATTTTAAAGTAAACCTTTCTAAAAAAACCTTTTATTTTTGTTTTTAATTTAATTTATATATATAATACATAGTTATTGTTTTATCCCTTTTAAAATTAGTGAAAATGGTGAAAAGAAATTGAGTGATCATGGTGAAATAAAAACAAATTGAGTAGTCGTGATGACAATAATATAAACTTGGGTTACCATTGATAAATTTAACGCATGAATAAATAGTAAAGTATTGAAAACTTGTAATGTTATTAAACGTAACCTTGATAAAATAGTAGAATACAAATATAAAGTGTATTTGACTCTCTATTTTTAAAAAGTCAAAGTAAAGAGTCTTTTAAAGTTAATAAATTTATTTAAAATGAGAGTAACAATATTTAACACCACTGATTTTAAAACATCGATTTAAGTGAACTAATGTGACATTAAACGATAAATACAATTAAATGAGTCGTTTAATTCATCTTTTCATTGAGTATATCATATAATTCATTAGACTGATGTTATAACATTACTGGTATTAGATAACATTATTCTTAAAATATGAAGTATTTCACTTTTAAATAATCTCTTAGAGATACTCAAAGGTTAGGATTAAGAAGAAATAAAAACAAGGATGGGAATGCAAATGACGTATAAGTTAGGGATGGAAATGTAATTTAACCAATCTAAGGGGAGCAAGGCCAAAGACCAAAAACCCTAGGGAAGGGCAGAGTTGGTACTTGGTAAAAGAGAAGTTGGTCTATTCTACTTAAAACCCTAAAACCCCAACTCGCCACTCCCACTTTCACCTCCAATCTCCTGATTATTAGTTAGTAAAAAAACATGAGACCTCCTAGGGGACGCGGCGGTTTTGGTGGCGGTGGCTTCAGGGGCGGAAGAGACGGTGGCCGATTCGGTGGCGGTAGAGGCGGAGGCCGATTCGGTGGCGGTGGCGGCCGCTTCCCTCCTCGCGACGAAGGTCCCCCAGCTGAAGTTATAGGTGCTTTTCTTGTCTCTCTCTCTATAAATATAAGAAAATATACAAAAAGGTTGTATTTTTTACGTTGAATGGTTGTAATATTACTTATGCAGAGGTTTCATCATTTGTTCATGCTTGTGAGGGAGATGCTGTGACGAAGCTCACAAATGAAAAAATACCATACTTCAACGCACCAATTTACCTTCAGAACAAGACACAGATCGGTAAAGTTGATGAAATATTTGGCCCCATTAATGAATCTGTGAGTATGCCCATTCACCTGGATTTTATTTTTAATATTTTTCATCCATTTCTTATTATTTTGGTGGCTCGATTGCAGTATTTTTCGATTAAAATGATGGAAGGAATTGTGGCCACCTCGTATTCAGCTGGAGAGAAATTCTACATTGACCCGGCTAAGCTTTTACCACTTTCAAGATTTCTTACGCAGCCAAAGTATGTCCTTTATATCACTGTTTGTTAACTCCCCAACGGGTTTACATCTTAATATGATCCATATCTACTGAAGGTTAAGATTCTGATTTGCCTTGTTTATCACATTATGCGTTAATAAATGATCTACTAGACAGTAGAACCTTATACCATAAACGCTAAAATCTTGTTGGTTGTAATGGATTTTTAAGAACTATCAGCATTTGAAACACTGTTGCTTTTTGAGGTGTACTTGATCATACAATGCAAAGTTTTGGCATTTTAAACTTAACCAGTGATGTGGAAAATTTTGTTGATGATTCATTTACGGAAGAGACATTGACTTTTCCTGTTTGGATTCCTTAAAGGAAAGTGACAACCATTGCAAATTCATTCCGGATAGTCGTACTCAAGCCCTAGCATTATAGTATAACAACTACTATCCTAAATTTGCTAGTGGAAGTATGCTAGCGTTTCAGGTTACAGAAAGAGTTATGGTTTCAACTGTTGTAGTTTGTAGCAAGCTTTTATATCCTCAACATAGACGTTATTTACCGACATTCTATTCCATGCTCCATAGCCTTATTTCTCCTCCACACTATTCTCTAGCTAATTAGGGAAATACTGTGATATGTGCTGATTTATATCTGCCTGCTATATACATCTAATTGTCCATTAATGTTTGCAAGCAACTCATTACTGTGTTTTCTGACCATCTTCTAGCCATAGCTATTACTGTATCTCTAGTTTATGTTGCCATATATTTATCTATTTAACTACTTTATGTTTTTTTTTTTCTCTTCATATTATTATTATTATTATTATGATATTTTTATTTTTATTGCATTGAGAACTCAATTTTGATATTTGCATTTTTTTTTCAGAGGACAAGCTCAAGCTGGTGGTAGAGGGGGAGGACGTGGGGGAGGAAGAGGTGGTGGGAGAGGTGGACGTGGAGGTGGTGGCAGTTTTCGTGGAAGGGGTGCTCCAAGGGGAAGAGGTGGCCCTCGGGGTGGTGGTCGTGGTGGAGGTTTCAGAGGCAGAGGGAGATCATAGAATGAGTCTGCATTTTCATTGTCATTTTCTTCTTTTGGTTGCCAATCCAGGGTGCTTCCAAATCGAACAGAACAATGCATGTTATGAATTTTTTTCTTAATGGAATTTAGTTATTTTCAGTTGATCTTCCGTAAAATTAACTTGGACTCAATTTTGGATCTTATTGCACCATTGTTATGTAACTATGCTAAATTGCTGCATGCCCTATGACAAATTCAGTTTGCTGAAATATGATATTTGAAGATCTATGATAATTTAACGGGATTTCTTCTCTCTTTTGATAAGTTAGAATTCCTTGATAAAACACTCGGGAAATCCGGCTAGCACAGGTAATAACACAAATAGTCTGTTTATCAAGGAGGCAAATTCTGTGTAATGCATGTGTCCTGGAAATAGAAGAAATCGTTATCAAGCACGATTAGTGTAGTGGGTGAGACAAGGCAAGGCTCGACCTGTCCCTTTTGGACACGGATGATAAAACTTGAAACCCATCAATGTATAGTAAGTTATTATTCTTAAGAAGGTTTTGTGTTTTGATTTGTTATGTTTTTGAGTTTCCAAATCTTGGGATGCCAATCCAAACTTGGTCAAAATTTTCAATTTTGGGTTTTTGAAAATAATTTTTTTAAATGACAAAAAGAACATATTTCCAATAATTTCAAAATGGACACTGAAAACACAAAACTCAAAATGATTTCAAAACTCAAAACTGGAACACAAAGAGAACAACCCCTTATTTTCTCGCTGCTTTGGATCTGCAATTTTTCTTCTGTTTTGGGGTGTTCACCGAATCTGTAATATGCATTTGAAAACTTTGTGATTAGAGGATTGTATTGGTGATTGGTGAAGCTATACGACTTTACGTCTTAACGCAATTGTCTTAAACAATTGGTTGTAATTTTCAATTAAAATAATGTATTCGGCGACATTTAAGAAAATTTTGCTGTATAAAGTTTGAGCTGTGTTGTTTGCGTTTAGAGTAAATTCTAACAATGCTTTAATATATGCTCTCTCTTTTAAAAGTTAAAAGAAATTCCTAAAATTAACATTTTAACTTAGAGAATGAGTTTGATTCTCTCTATAATTAAATACATTTAAAGCATTTCAATTTTAAGCCAGTGAAAATAAGAGATAACGAAAAACAATAAATATTTTTTTGTAGTTGTAAAATTAAGTGTTAAAAATATAGAGTCGGTACTTAAAAATTTTCTCTCTCTAAATTTATAGATACTTTCTAAATTGTAGAATATGTTTTTTTAAAAATAGAATTTCTTGGATATACTCTTAGAATGTTTTATGGAATAGAAATTTGTTTCTCGCCCACTATGATATTTTATTTGTCGTTAAAAGTGCATTGTATCTGTTCCTTTGCTACACGGTAAAATTTATCTAAAGGCATATCTCCAGTAAGTAGAAACCTAATATCACTTGTGAATAATATTTTCAAGCCCAATGAAAAAGCCTCTAAAATTCCATATCATAAGAATCCGGGAACTGTTCAACCAACAGTTGAAATTGCAAAATTCATGAGCTGAAAATCAAGATGGAAACAAAACTTTTGCAAATAGGAATAACAAAAAAAATCAGGGGACTTTTGTGAAAGCCATAATCTTTATTAATAACGAAACATCTGACAATCTTCTCAGGGTTCCCATCCTCTAAGAATTGTTGCCTTTGCAACCCGATTAACACCAAGGCTGAAGGCTCCCATTCGAAAATCACAATCATGAGCCTTGCACATCTCTTTTACATCTTTGAAGCCTTTCGTCATGTATTTCTTTAGCTCTGCATTCACTTTATCCTCATCCCACATGAACCCTTGAATGTTCTGCAATGCAAACACAATTGCAACGTTAAATCAGTGGAGGTGACACTACATAGAAAAAGATAAAGCGGAAATTGGAAAGATGTAAATATACCTGAACCCACTCAAAGTAACTAACAGTAACACCGCCTGAATTTGCATATATGTCTGGAAGGACGACAACTCCCTTCTTTGACAAAATCTGCGGAGGAAAATACTAGTTAATTATGCCGCCAGAACCTCTAATTTCATGCTGTGGCATAATTTCAGATTTGTAACCATTAACTAACCTCATCAGCCTCAGGATCAGTTGGATGATTAGCTGCTTCAATAATAAATTTGGCTTTGATATCTTTTGCATTATCCCTTCAATAAGATGTGAAACATCGTGAACTATATTGGAGATTTACAACCACAACATGCAGGAGATGCTGATGAACAACAAAATGATACTATGATGGCTCGTAGAAAAACCTGTTGATCACGCCTCCCAGAGCTGCTGGGATAAGAATGTCGCAGTCCTCAACCAATATAGAATTAGGATCAATAGAATCCCCACCACTGAATCCTTTTACTCCACGGGTTTCTTTGACGTGGTCGAGTAGGCTTGGTATGTCAAGACCACTGCCATTCTTTATAGCTCCTGTAATATCACTTACTGCAACAATCTTTCCCCCCTGCTCACTTATAAGTTGAGCAGCCCAGGAACCAACATTTCCGAATCCCTGAAACAGAATGGCAAAACTGAGGTTTCGTGAACGATTGATATCTTTTTCTAACCAGTCCACTTCTCCATGAGAAATACTTGCATTAAGATTCATCAAGTTTTATTTCATTTCAACTATACGGCTAATTAAAATATGAGGTAAGCCTGTAAGGATCGTCTAACTTTGGTACCTGCACAACAACTTGTTTCCCAGCAATGGTCTTCCCGTACTCTTTAAGCAGGGCTTCAGTTGCAAACAGCACACCTCTTCCTGTAGCTGCATCTCTTCCAAGGGAACCACCGAGATCCTAAAAATGAGAAATTTGGGTCTTTCAAGTTATGCTATAGAAATGAAGAAATATCAGAAAGTGAAGAAAGCATGTTTTCAACTACCATAATATGTATCATCCGATTACATTAAAAAACAATTTAAAAAGAATCATGAACCTAACTGAAGTTTCATTTGAGAGCTTTTCGTATACTTACAATAGGTTTTCCAGTTACTACTGCTGGTGAATATCCATGAAATTTCGAATATTCGTCTAAGATCCAAGCCATTGTCTGATCAACCGCACAGAAAAGATTAACAATAAATTCAGATACGTCAGTGAGTTAATTGATACTTAAATGGTAAGGTTGAGATAAATGCTTCATGGACCTGTGGATTTGTTCCCATATCAGGTGCTGGAACATCTGTGTGGACTCCAATCAGATCATGTATCTTTTGGGTGAAAACTCTAGTAAGTCTTTCTAGCTCAGAGATGCTCAAATCCCCTGGATTACATCCTATCCCTCCCTTGGCTCCACCGTACGGTATGTTAGCCACTGCAGTCTTCCATGTCATTAGTTGTGCCAAAGCATTCACCTCATCTGGGTCTACCTACATTATCCATGTAGAATTTTGATTAGAAAGGGAAAAAAGAATCTGGAAACAGGATCTAATTACACAATACATAGATTAGGAAGAAATATCAGTCTTCGTCTTGGATGAGCTTATTTTATCAACTTGATTTGTGAAAAACAGAAGCTACTTTAGCAATTGGTCCGCTAAATCAAAGATCAGAACCATGATGATTGCATGACTAAATCTATTCCTAGTTAATCAAGTTTAAAGTGTTCAGCCATTTAAAATTTAACAAACCTCTGGGTGGTATCTGATTCCTCCTTTCATTGGACCTCTCGCATTGTCATGCTGAACCCTGAACCCCACAAAAGATGCCAAGGTGCCATCATCTTTTGGTATGGTACACTCAACCTGTGACGTTGACCGAAGCAGGCAAGGAACACAATTAAACAAAAGTATTGTCTAAACAAAAGCATGCTAACTAGGTTGAGGAGAATTACATGAAACTGATAATCTATGGAATGTTTAGTGTAAAATAGTTATATTAAAATCAAGATTAAATGACTAGGTATTTCAAACACCGTGGTAAATTACTACAGAAAGGAAGAGTAATGCTACTGAAAACAGGGGTCATCAAGTGAATACTTGGTTTTGAAGTCCAAAATCTTGCATTGTAGACAGAAGGCCAGTGTGTGTACGGAAGTAGAAAATGGACTCATGGTGAAAAATTTAATGATAAGAGAACTTTTTGGGCATCTGCCAGAGGGGAAAGAAATTGGAAAGATATGACAATCCAAATTTAAGTACATAGAAAAATCAGACAGAAAAAATAAAATGATTGGTTCTTTAAATGAAATTAAATCCAATGAAATTAATGTTATTTGATCAATCAACATTGTGAAAGTGTTGATAACCTTAATTTCCCTAAATGGAATGAGCAGACTCTTCTCAAGCTTTGAGTCCAAACCCAGAAGCCGAGCTGCCAGCTTAAAATTTCTGTTTGTTGCGGCTAACGCGTTCATGATTCTTCAAACAGCTTCTTCCACAAAGGAAATGAGATTTCAAACTTCAGATACAGAACGAGGAATATATATGTACAAAGACCTTAATGAAAATATACAGAATTCCTGAACAGAAAAACATGCAACAAGTATATATAAGAGTGATTGAACCTTAAAAACTGACCCTTACTGGATAAGAACTACAAGTATTTTCAATAAAATAAATATTGACCATTAAAAAATTGCATGTCGTGTCATCATCCTTTCAGGAAGACAAATTCATCACGTGTATCTAAACTTGGGAGGAACATTTTCTTGCCAACACAATTTCTGTTGGAAATGCAATGCACATGGGACAACTCAACGTTAATTTAAGCTGTTAGTTAATGCATAGTGAGCTGGTCATTCTCTTCCGGACACATAAGAAGGATTTACAAGCAACTAGATGCAAAATTAGCTAGAAAATTTCATCTAAAACTAACTTTGATTTTAGTTTCTTTTCCCTGTAGATGCCAAAACTCTCACTCCACTACAACAAAAATAATCATTTGCAATACTAAAAATGCAACATTTGTTGATAAATATTGCAAAAAGAATCTTTTGACAACATTTTAATAAGTAAATATTGTCATTGGTTAATATAAATGAGTTTTGACAACGTTTTTTAAAAAAAATCTTACGATAGACCTTTTTGTAATGTTAATTGAGTAAAAAGTTTCAATATTTAACGAACACTTTTTGCAACGTTTGTTAAAAATTAAAAAAAGTTACGCGAAAAATTGCTAAAACTCTCAAATTAACTCAAATCCAAACCTTATTCACGCCTCCCTCTCTACATTATTTCCTCTCCAACCCACAGAGAAAAAAATGAAAATGACTTCTTCTCTCTCAAACCCACGCAATCCGGAACCAATCAATTTCCTCTCTCACCACCATTCCACCCTCGCTCTCTGCCTCCCCTCCGCCCATAACCGCCACCTCCTCGCCCTCCCAAAACCCAGTCTTCTCTTTTACTGCAAACTCAAAACCTTTTAAATCAATTATTGTTAATGGCCGATTAACCAGGGCCGGCACCGTTGGTGGTCTAGTTAAGGCGGCCAGTTTGTCTAGCCGTGCCTATGTCACTTTCTTGGCAGGAAACGATGACTATGTGAAAGGAGTCGTAGGCTTGGCCAAGGGATTGAGGAAAGTGAACACTGCGTACCCACTTGTGGTGGCTGTTCTGCCGGACGTCCCGGAGGAGCACCGCAGCATATTGGT
>CAIGRF010151778.1:34164-58256 GCA_903798235.1 Fraxinus ornus
AATATTTTTCCATAAATGGAAAAATTCGAGCTAACAACTTAAATGGAAACTCCTAAGATTCAGGATCGTCCTCCAACAAACGGAATACGAATCCGAATTTTATTGAATGAGATATTACCAAAATAAAAATTACTATAAACGGCAAAAAAGCTTAATCGATGGCCTAAATGATGAAATCTGCCCAAAATTCGATGTACGTCATGGCTAAAGGTGATGAGTTGTGATCCTTGACCCGTTTCCAATCGAATTCGGTTAATAATTCGTCAAAAATGGACAAACTCGAAGTTATCATGAAATCATTCTTTCTCTTTACGATCTCATTTCATCATAAACTCTAACTCTTTATGCACTTCATCAGTATTGTTATAAACAAAAATTGTGTCAATAATGTGATAAAGAACTTACTAATAAAACTTATTAAAAAGTCACTTTGTTGTTTCGATATTAATCGTAAATACGTAATGTAATGAATTAGTGACTTGTTTCTTATACTATTTCTCTTTTAGTCATAAATTTGAGTTTTTTTATTTATTTATTTTGTATTCCTTTTTGCATTAATTGTAGTTATCGTAGTAGAAATTTAGATTATTGAAGTTCATTAATTTGAAGGGTGTATTTGGAGAGTGTCGAAGTTGAAGGTAAAGTTGTTTTAATTATATAGAGAAGATGTGTATATAGATGTTTGGATGTAGATTAAGGTTTGGATTTTTTGAAGAAAGATTGAAGGTCATCAAAAATTAAGCAAGGCAAAAGCCTAGCTATCGTATCTTCTCGCTCGAGTGTAAAACGAAAGCAAGAATTAGCAATGGCAGGAAAATTCTACCTCGACCACTTAATCAAAGAACATAAACAGGAACTCGAGTGGGCACATCTTGTATCTTGTAGAAAATCTATTCTGAATTCCTCAACATTAAACAACATCTCTTTCTATGGGGGAACACATCATTACAACATATGGATTTAAAAATTAAATAGTTTACTCAAGTATATAACAAAATAATATGAAAAATAATTATCATGTTAAATTAACCACATTGTATTATCAATAATGAACAGACCCTAATAGATAATGGTTTTACTGTCATTTTACATGGAATATAACGATTGTAGTGTCGTTCTACACTACAGATAACAGCTGGAGCCGTTCTGCACTACAAATCGTTCAATGGCTGCAAACAACACATAAATACACCAAATGCAAAAAATAAAATCAACTAAAGTATAATATCATACTATATTCAACAATAAAAGTATTAATGTACATGAGATTTCTAAAAATACCTTTATTTTTTCTTCGAAAATAGTAGAGACTTCAATGTAAATAATATAAAAACCAATTTTTTTGTTCAAATACTCAAAATATTGGAGAAGATGGGTGAAGAATATAATGAATAACGAGATTTTAGGGTAGTAAGCACATGGAGAGCACGTTGATGCGATTTGGAGATGAATTGAGAAATTTGATTTGATTGAATGGAGTGTTTGAATCTTTTTTCGCGGTGAGGGCGTTTTGGACATTTGATATTATTTGTTTATGGGTAATTATATTACCACCTCAAAATTTATTAAGTGCACCATATTATATTCACACAACAATTAAAACATAGTTTTAATAAATATGCCAAAACAAATTTACAATTATATACCTAATTTAATAAAAATAATAAAACATAAAGTTTTTGGATTTTAATAAATACACCACTACTAAACTCCATCTTTTTATTTTCTTCTAGACATTTCTTTCAACTATGTACTTTTTTAAGTTGCGTGCATCCTTGGATATATGGACTGGACAAGAAAAGAAGTAGAAAACCATATGGGTAAGGTTTTCTTCTTATTTACACTACTTTTTAAAGAAGGGATAAAGAAGAAAAAGAAAACTTGATTTCAAATAAATGGGTTTATATTTCTTTGTCAATAAATTTCTAATTTCATACAAGTCACTGAAATATTTCGAAACTTAATAAAATAAGATGGGATGGTGAAAGTAATTACTACTCACTCACTCACACATACATACATATTATACTAAATGAACTAATAATTTTTCGCTCTCAGTCCTCTTTTCTTTCCAAAACCTTTGCATACTTAAATCCAATTTAATTTAATATCTAGTTTTCAACTTAGAGGGCTTTGTTTAGGGAATTGGGTTGGGCTATTAGTGTTTAAAGCAACCACAAGGATTTGGAGGATTGCGATTGGAATTTCATAGATCTGGATACGATTTTTATTTTCTTCATTTTTTTAATACTAATTTGCTCATAATTTTGTAGGAATGATTTTTCTTTGTGCTTTTTGGAATGGGTCAACTTTTAATTGAGATTCAAACTTATAATTAGTGCAAATTAATTTTTCAAGAAGAAGTGATCAGTTTATTTATGATCTCTAGCAATTATAGAGAAGAAGAAGAAGAAATTAGGTTTAGGTTTGTGGGGGTAATTATAACGTGGTGTGATTAATTAAAAGTACATTAATTCTAATTATGTAATTTTACTTAATGATATTTAAGTAAATAAGAGAAAAATTAAAACTTGTGGTGTGCTTAATAAATTTTGTGATGATATTTTGTAATTGAAGACTATTTGACCAACAAATAATGAAAGAAGGTCCTTCAATCAAATATATTGTTTGACGGGATTATTTGATCCTCTAATCTGACAGATTGATTGACAATAGTAAATCTGGACTGGGCTTTCCAAACTCTCTCCATGTCCATTGTCACCAGTGAAACCCTAAAAGCCCAATATCTTCTATAAAGCCTCCTTCGGCAGCCCTATACCATGCTACACTCCTTCCTTCCCAACCTCCGGTCTCTCTCTCTCTCTGTCTCTCACACACACACACAATCAAGAACTATGTCCTGAACGTTGGTATCGCCGAGCGCCTCTTTGAGTAGCCATATGTGCAATTTTATATAAATTTTCGCATCTGGCTTAGTTAGGAGGCCAATACTAACAAATCCGATCCTATTTCATTGGATCTCAAAACTAGGGCTCTTTGATCGGACTCTTTGTTCTCAATCTTTGGTCCTCCGAGGAGCCTTAAGACACTTCTATTAACACACAAAAAGTGTATGTAAATAACTAGAGATTGATTGATCGATAATTGTTTCGAACATCTTCTTTAATTTTCTTTGCGATTTCTGAGCAAATATAATTGAAGAAAATTGCTGGTGAAGCGGTGTCTCGATGCACATGAGAAGATGCTTTCTGAGAACCAGCAAAAATGACGATTGTCGATCAACTGACCAAGCGAGTTCTTTTTGTAAAAGGCTTCGCTTTTGTCTCGATACGATACATCATTTTTCGCTTTTCGTTCTTAATCTTCGTTTATAATTGGATTCCACTTTGTTAGATCAATCAAGTTTTGAAGTGGGCAGATGATGAGAATTAACTATTTTGGGCTGATTTAACCGTGAAGCTCCAAAATTCGAGCTTTTTAAAACTGATGCCCGTTTTGATTAGCAATTTTTTTTCTCCTTTTTTTTTTTTTTGGCATTTTGGGGTTTAAAATTTTTGTTTTTCTTGTTATTTTCTTTCTTTTCATTGTTTTCAAAATATATTTTTCTTTCCTGCAACATTTTCAATAAGATAATATTACAAGTAAATTAATTTACTGTTTCAAAATATATTCTTACCAAGAGTGTGTTTGGTAGAGATTAAAATCGGATTAAAATTGAAAAACTAGCTGTTATTGTTGACTTTTATTAGACGAGTGGGACCCAACAACGGCTATATTTTCAATTTTAATTGGATTAATAGCCCTACCAAACGGGCTCCAAATAAGGTTTAATAGTGTAAAACGTTCTTACGTTTGGTATGTAGTGTGCAAAATGTTTATACGTTTTAAATTGTCAACGTTCACCGCATATAGCTGATTAAGAGCATGTTTGGTAGAGATTAAAATCGGATTAAAATTGAAAAATTAGCCGTTATTGTTGACTTTTATTAGACGAGTGGGACCCAACAACGGCTATATTTTCAATTTTAATCTGATTAATAGCCCTACCAAACGGGCTCCAAATAAGGTTTAATAGTGTAAAACGTTCTTACGTTTGGTATGTAGTGTGCAAAATGTTTATACGTTTTAATTTTTTGCATTTTCACCTCTATTTCAACGTTTAAACATCACTTTTACCTGTTTTTAACATAAAATGATTAATATACTCTCGTATATGAATAAAACAAAAAAGAATAAATAAAGAATAACTTGTAGCCTTATTCCTAAATTTTTTAAAAAATTGCAAAGAAATCTCTGAGCAGTAGGTCCATATTTCATTGTAGAATTTAGAGTGTGTTTGGTATATATTAAAATTAGAGAATGTATTTTTTTGAAGTGATGTAATAAGATATGTATGATTGAAAAAGAAGAAAAAGTTATTGGACCGATCAATGATCCTGGCCAAGAAACAAGGTCCGAATCTGAAACACCAAATAATTTTTTTTCACAAATTATTGTATGTTGATTACCATTTAGGTTCTGAACCAGTTGCCCAAATATAAGGCGGGTCAAGCTGTGAAGAAATGTATAAAGAAGGAGAAAGAAAGGAAGTTTTGGTGCTGTAGTCTATTTGATTAATTCACTTGGATGCTGTTGAAATTAGTGGGAGGTTTTGGATGGTAAGTGTTTTTATTTCAAATAATTATTTTACCATATTGGGCAGAAATGCCAGTGGATCATGACATTTCACAATTATATGCTCGTGAGGGAAAAGGTACGTCTTTCAAGTCATGCTTAAATAAGGAAAATACGGTTTCAGAAATGGTTAGCAACCGGAGAAGAAGATGATTGGGGTATCAATTTGGCACAAATAAATTTTGGACTCGTTTGTTTTTTTTAGAAAGTTTAGAGTAAGATTGTAAATTATTCTTTATTTTTCTTTTCTTTTCTTTTTTGTTTTATATTTATATAGGAGGGTATATTTGTTATTTTGGTTTAAACTAGGTGAAAAATGACGTTTTCTGCAATGAAACGTTGAAATATGAGTGAAAATGCAAAAATTTGAAATCTAGGGACATTTTGTAATTATTAACCCTACAAAATAATTGGAAGCAGTTATAACTTATAATTCGATATTTTGTCTGTCACAATGACATATCTAGGAATATTGATAGGTTGGTTCAAGCCTCAATATAAAAGGAATCAATGTATAAAAATTTGAATTATTCATTGTTTAAATTGAATGTATAAAAAGATGTCACTTTAAATTTGACATCAAACTTGATGTATATATAGCGAGATTATTAAAAAAATTGGTGTTAGTCGCTCTAGCTCACGGGCCTATTGTCATGCACCTATTTGTTTTTGTATTTTTAATTTTACAATTATATATGTATTGTTTTTCTAAACGAAGCATAGCTGAACTTTGTAAAAAATTCAAATTTGATAAAATCAATGTGAAGTAATAAAAAATTTCATTATTTATATGTAAGCGAAATTTGAATTGTATATAAATTATTATTTCGTATAATTTTCGAACAAAATTAAATAAATATATTAACATTGTATAAGTGAAATAATTAAAATATACTCTCTAGTCAATTTATTCAAGCCGATGGAATGCACAACAAATGTGTTTACTTGCTATTCTAATTGTAATGTTGTTCAAGTTACGCGGTAAATTTAAATCCGTAATATTATTTTTTAACAAAGTTCTTTCTCAAAGTGATGACAAATTAACGAGTGATAAAAGTAGATCATAAGCAGTATTGAACAACAATGGATTTTGAAATTGTATTAAACACAATAGCAAAAATGAAAATTATAGATAAACGACAGAAATAAATTTGAATTTATTTTTTATCACAGAATAGAGGTGAATGTTCATTTTTGCAATATAAGAAGGCTACAAAAATATTTGTTAGCAAGAGTCACATAATTTAAAGGGAAAATTGCAATCGCGATCTCAAACCTTTTTGTTTTTAGTAGATTTTACCTCAACTTTTACTTTGTACCTCATAAGTCTCAAACTTTTGAAAAATTCGCAGATGCAGTCCAAAATAATGGAAAACGTTAGTTCCACCGTTAGTTGACCTCAAAAATGGAAAAAGGCAAATTTTGACCAATTTAAACAGGTGCATTTTAGTCCAATTCTATTTCCCCTTTTAAAAAATCATTTGGTTAGTTATAATCTCACTCCCTCTCCATTCTTTTTCACGGTACGAACCTAATATTCATCTTCTACAATATCGAACAAATATAGCCAACAATCCGATGAAATTTCAGAAAATTTTACATGTTACATACGATGCCGTTTTTCTGGTTGTACATATGTTAGCCTCACAGTGGGTTATCAATTGTGATCATATAGTGCATATTTCCATAATTTTAAGCATGTTATTGAGTTGGAATCATAAAAGTTTCCCTATTTAATCGCGCTAATTTTGCATTCATTTCATTCAACTAGGGTTTGGTGTTGATGACGGATTGTTGATATGATTTTGTTTTTGTCAATGGAAAATTTCAAGTTATTTCACCATAAAACTATATTACGGCGGTGTATTTCTCACAAAGATGCGAAATTTTGTATACTAACATGGGAAGATAGCCTATCTAGACTACGTTCACCCTGATTAGTTTAATAGATTTCTCTTGGACAATGCAATGAAGATGCTAGGCTATTTTGAGAAAATGAGGTATGTGTATAAGATTGAAAAGAGATTGAGCGAGGCATCGTTCTAGTTGGTGAAAGATTCAGACTTTATAAAGGTAGATAGGTTGCTTGGTGAGAATAGATTTGCTGAGATGTGGTGTGTGCCCGTAGTTGAAGTGTTGGAATTGCCATGGGACGACAAAGTAGGGCATGATATTTCAGTGGTTGATTTTGACATTGGTAAGGTGTTGGAGGAGGTGGAAGAAGAAGAGAAACTAGATGTTGACAAACAGTTTGAGCATAATGTATGCTATGCAGTGGAGGTTTATGATAATTTTCTAGAAGGTGATGACTTGTTTGTTGTGAATGAGGTTGACAACAATGGTGCAACTGATGAAATAGAAGTGGATGCAAGGAGATAACTATATGTTTCCCGTAGCTTGGTCTGTAGTAGATACGAAGAGCAAAACAAATTGGGAATGGTTCTTAAAACTTTTAACAGTTGATAATGCTAGAGCTTGGACCTTCATTTTTGACAAACAGAAGGGCTTGGTAGACTCCATAAATTTATTATGTGAGGGTGCTGTACATAGATGCTTTGCAAAATATTTGGACAACAATTTCACCTTAGTGCATAAGGGATTGACTCTGAAGACCATGTTTTGGGCGGTAGAAAGGGCAACAACAGTGCGAGGTGGAGAAGTGCAATGAATGAGATGAAAGATATGAATGAAACAGCGTTTCAATGGTTCAATGAGATACCAACATCGGTGGAGCGTATCACATTTTCAGAATTATTCAAAGTGCGACATCCTACTAAATAACTTGTGTGAGGAATTCAACTCTTCCATATTGAGTGCAAGAGAAAAGCTTATTATCTCAATACTTGAGAATATAAGACATCAACAAATACTGAGGATGAATGCCAAAAGGGAAGCTGCACAAAGGTGGGATTATGCTTTGGTCCTAGAGTTATGAATATTGTTGAGAAAGCAAAGGCAGGGGCAATGTTCTTGAAGGCTGACTATGCTGGAAGTGAAAAGTTTGAGGTGAGCAATAGGGATAGAATGAGATGGAGTGTGAACCTTGTTGCGTTTTTTATATCGCAAGTGTACGATATCGTAACAAGTAATATAATGGATCTTTTGAGTTAGGATTATCGTTCTCACGAGAACTATACTTTAGATCTTAATTTACTTTTTCTAATTCCTATTTGACAAAAGCAAGTAAATATTTATGATGATTATAATTATTTTGACTAACTACTTTTAAGAATTCATATTATGATCGCAATAATTAGTATAAGTATTTCTACACGTTATACTAATTTATCAAATTTTATTATATAGTCTAAATCTCAAACTCACCTCTCGAATCGTAAGAGACTCACATAATCATCAAATTATTGATCAAGTAATTTAGTGCATTAAACGCATAATAGAATCAACACATAAATAAATAAATCATATAAATCTTGAATGAAAAAATAAAGGATCACAAGTCGATTTAATTGTTTTCCCTAATATAAAAATTAGTTACTCATACTGAAAAAATAAAAACACAAAAAAGTGGAAAGATATCATTAAAAATTGATGAAACGTGAAAATTTCTGGTATTTGCTGTTTCTTTTCATTTTTCTTCTTTTCTTTCCATATTTCTAGGCATTTTCTCTTTTCTACTCCCAGCAACCAATTTTGACTTATTTTTTTTTCTCTCTCTCTCTCTCTTCTTTTTTTTCCCGTTCTTTCTCTCTTCTCTCTCTATTTCTTTCCTGTGGCAATTTTCTTCTCCTTCCAGCGCCGCATTTCTTCTGTCTTCTTTGACTCTCCCCTTTTTTCGTCTGTTTTCTCCCCTCCTTTTTCGTATATTCTATCTATATATATATTTAGTTCGGGCCTCCAATTAAAATTTTCAATACAACTCCAATCCATTTAATATATTATTTCTCTCCAAGGAATTCATCTTTGGATTCTGCAATTTTTCGCTACTTTTGTATTCTTTTCTAGAATTTAATGCAAAAGATAATAAAATATCATGATTTAAAGCCACGAATAAATGTATAAACTACACTTATCAGACCTGATGAAGCGTGAATATGCATGTAAAAAATGACAAACTTACTGGAATACCTTGTGCGCATGCAATATCTGGTATGCTATCGAGAATCATTAGCATATATGATTATGTAGATATATGCTACAGCAAAGAAGCTTACATGAGGTCCTATAGCCCAGTCATCCAACCAATTTCAGGTCTTGAGTTGTAGCCAGAGTTGGGGAGATATCCTCTGAATCCACCTATAAAGACAAAACAAGTAGGCACACATTCCATGAACTACGGCTTCTTGTACGTAGGGTGTTTAATTTAGCTTCAATCTCTCTTCTAGCACGTAGAAATTCAAGGATTATCTTCTTCGACCTGTTGCACATTGGAGGGCCGTACCAATCAAAGAAGTTACATCCACCGACATCCTAACGTTGTGGGCAAGTGAGAAATCTTCTTCTTGGGTTCAAGTTTGTCTATGAGGTCTTCATATGCACAAGGTCACTGCATCTACATACATTGCTCTCCATATTCACATCTAAAATAAATGGAAGAGAGAAAAATAAATAAGACCTGAAGAAGGAGGGAAATGAATAGTGATTAGTACAGCGAAAATGGGGAAATAGGATTGGACGAAAATACCCATGTTTAAATTGGTCAAAATATTGCCCTTTTTTTTTCATTTTTGAAGTCAACTGACGGTGAAAATAACGTTTTTCGTCATTTTGGATTGCATCTGCGAATTTCTCAAAGTTTTGGACATGTGGTGGCACAAAGTGAAGGTTGGAATAAAGTCTCAAAAACGAAAATGTTTGGGATCGCGACAACAATATTCCCTAATTTAAATTAGGTACTAGGTTTTACATTTAATGGAAGATGGAAAATGTTAACTAATTATAAAACGTATATATTATCCAATAATCATTAATAACAAACCATTCATCAAATTTCACAAATTCAAGAATTACGGTGAAAGTTGGACGATTTTGCCCTTGGACTCTCGGGTGTGAGGTGTCGTTTTGTGTTGCCGCAGTTGGTGGAGATTTTAAGACGAATGGTGACGGTCTAAAGTGGTGAATTCGCATCTTTCGATATTTATGGGTCTTCAGACGTGGTCTGCTAGGTATCGTGTTCTTTACCTTTTATTATTGCAGATAAATATATTGATAATTTATTTTTCGCAATAGAAGTCATTGTGTGGGGTGACATTAGGTTTGGGGGTACAGTGAAAATTGTGTCAGTACTTTACTTGTGTTCGTTATTGGTTGCATTTTGTATTCTGTGCATTTTTTTGTAAAATGACGACACATTATAATTTGTGCATTTTTAATGAAAAAATGTAATGTTTTAATTTGGAAAATGTAGGTCTAAGGTGAATGCGAAAAATCAGACGTGTTTTAACTACAGTAATTTGGACATGGTTGAAATAGACCATCTTAGGAATGATAATAAAAGGAAAGATGAGGAGAGTGGTGAGGCAATTTCTGTCTTTAGGTCGAGTAATGTCCTGTGTGAGGTTTATTGAGGGTAAACCTAGTTACTGCATGTACATCCGTGTGCAATCATTTTTGCAAGTGTGTGATTGCTCAATTCGATTGCGTGATTATATGTTGCATTTCTATGTGTTTGATATGTGCATTAGTATGAATTGGAGTTATCCTATTACTCGGTGTAATTGTTTGCATGCATAGTGGATTGAGGTCTATGGCATACTCCGTTTTGCTCTATGAGTGGTGTGAGGGAGTGTGGTAGTGGGAAGTAAGAGGGGTAGCCATTTTCTCCTTCATCTTTGTGAGCCTGTGTGGTTTGTAAGATTATGTAAGACAGCCTGTAAGGGTTATTTTTGTTCTCTGTGTGAGCCTCTTTTGTGAGTGTTGTGAAATAACCAACTATTTCTTCTATTCACTTTGTGAGTGACACCTTCACCCTTCCCTTTGTGGGATTACTCATTTGTGGGTTTTTTTTTAGCGTTGGTGATTGGAATAACCTATGGTGCGTGGGTCAATTTAAATTTGAGCCCTAACCTTTGCGGTCGCCGAAAGATGTTGATTTACCATAGTCTGTTTATGATGCGTTAGCAGTGAGGATGTCTTTTAGTAAGGTGGAGTATAAATACCTAGGGGTACATTGATATTTTGTACTGGGGATGTGGAGTGTGGCACTTGGATCACGAGTGGATAGGTGATCAAATTGGAATCCTTTATCTGGAAGATACCATGATCAAGTGGAGTGCAAGAGAGACACTCCAATCACTTCTGTTAGGTGGATACCCATTATCCACTTAGGTTGAAAAAGTGATGTGGGATAGAGGATTATTCCGAGAAATTAGGATCTATAGAGATTTACCAGTTAGACATGGGTTAAGTGATTAGTCTAGTGAGCATGGTGGGCAATGAGGTGAGATATGTGTTCTCAAAGTGTGAATAACACGGAATGGGATAGGATAAGTGTTGTGAGATCTTCTTCGTAAGATCATTTATGCATTTGTTGCGTATGTGTTGGCCTGTTGATTGACTTTGTGTTAATCTGTTGTTCTGTGTGAACATATTTGAAAAGATCTGTGTTATCCTATAGATACCTCTGTCGCATGTTTATTTGCTCTTGATTGATTGCTGTGGTTATCTGCTTCTACTTGAGTGTTCTTAATCTTAATCCTGGTGAGTACACGGAGCAGGTATGTATGTGTTTCGGGTCCGAAATACAAGGTAAGGTCTATGATACCAATTTTATTGGTTACCTTGATTGTGTAAGTATAAAATATGTGTTTTAGTTGCTTGCAGATTTATTGGGAATCAAGGTGGAGATTTATTGGGTTTTGATACCTAATAAACTCGGGCAATACTTTAAAATAGTTGTCGAATTATTTAGCGACACCATAGACTGGCTCGACTCGAAAACGACCTATACTTTTGGATGGACCAAGTTTGGGTTTTGGATGGTCATGTTGTTAACCCATTTATGTGGTTAGTTGTGGCAATTCTTTGGTAGCCCATTTAGTGGACTTTGGCCCATTTGGAGGGACTGTTTGGCCCAATAGTAAGTGACCTAATTAACCCCTATGTATTTTCCCATTCCCAGCCGTTTTTTGTGTGTGTGCAAGAGAGTGGAGAAGAGAGGAGCTGAGAGAGAGGCAACCGGGTTTTTTTTTATAGGTTTTTAGTTTGTTTTCCAAATTGATAAGCATCACAAATTTTGTCCTTTTCAAATTTCAAGTTTGGTATACCTTTAACAAAACAATTTTTTTAGATTTTTGAAATTAGGTCCATACTAACGTGACATAATCTTCTATGTCATAACCAAGTATTATCTTCAAAACTTGACAAACATTTTAATTCCTTTTCAAATTCAAAATTGATGATATAAGCATCTTTACATCGGCTACCCATGAACAACACATATTTCGATGTAGCATCTTTAATAAGGCATTTTAAATAATCAAATTTGATATGATAACCTTTATCACATAATTGACTAATACTTAGCAAGTTATGTTTGAGATTATCTACTAACAAAACATTTTCAATAGATGGAGATGAAGGATTACCCATATTTTCAATGCCCATGATTTTTCCTTTGGCATTATCTCCAAATGTGACATGGCATTCATCTTTCCTTTTGAAGCTTGACAATAATATTTTGTCTCGGGTCATGTGTTTTGAGCAACCACTAACCAAAAACTAATTGCTCTTTATCTTTGAAGGCGCCTACAAGAGTTGATTCAAATTTTGATATTGGTACCCATTTAACTTTGGGTCCTTGATAGTTAGTGCTAGTGGACCCTTGACCCCCTTATTTCTTTGAAAATGTAATTCCTTTTTTATTGAGCAGTTAAAAGCTACATGTCCAAATTTGTTACAAAAATTACATGTGGTGTTAGAAGTTTTGACAAACATGTTTTCAAGAGATTTTTGTTTTAGAGAAGGTTTGTATACAATGCCACTTCTATCAAATACACATTTTTGTTTCTCAAGTATGAGCTCAAAGTTTTTCTTTCCTCGTGTGAATTTCACATTATTGGTTAAATCAAGGACCTTTTATTTTAGGGAAACATTTTCTTTGATTAGGAGTTCATGATTATTATTTTCTTTCTCAATATTCTTTTGAGTTTCTAAAAGTTTTTTGGTCTCATTTTTCGATAAAATATGTTGTTTTTTTATGGTAGAGCGTTTGAGAGAAAGTTTTTCAAAAGTACTAAAATTTCATCATATGAAGTAGATAATTTATCATAAGAAAGAGTGTCATTTATGTTTACCTCATCCTCCATGGCCATGAAGCACATGTTTGCAATTTTATCTTGACTTTCATCTTCTCCTTGCTCATCATCACTATCATCCCAAGTAGCTTGTAGAGCTTTCTTCTTGAAGAATTTTCTCTTGTTCAGACATTCAGTTCTTTTGTGATCGAGTTTGTCACAATCATAGCAAACAACCTTCTTATTCTTTTCCTCACCTTTGTCTTCTTTCTTTTGGAATCTAAGGTTGTTGCGAAAGTCTCTCTATTTTTGACAAGGAGAACAGGATCATCAAGTTCCTCATCACTCTTGTTTGAGTTTGAAGTTTCTTAATCATTTGATAATTTCAAAGCTATTTGCCTTCTAGGAGAATCCTTCTTCTCTTCCTCTTTTGTTTTTCTTGATTTCTCCTTTGTTTTGGCATGATTTAGCTCATAGGTCATCAAGGTTCCATAGAGCTCTTCCAAAGGATATGTGTTGATATCTTTGGTGTTTTCTATCAACATCCTTAATGAATCACAATCTTCCGAGAGAGACCTAAGAATTTTGTTCACAAGTTCACCATTAGTAAATTTTCGATCAAAGCTTTTAAGGCCATTAACAATATCGGTGAATCGAGTAATCATGCTAGCAATTGATTCATCTTATCTCATAAAGAAGTCTTAAAAGTTTTTAAATAAGAGATTTATCTTAGTTTCTTTTATTTTGTTTGTGCCCATGTGTGTAACTTCTAATGCATTCCAAATATCATAAGCTAAATCACAAGTGCTAATATGATTAAATTCATTTATGTTCAAAGCACAATAAAGAAGATTTTTTGCTCTAGCATTCAATTTTCTTTTATCATCCTCATCATATTCTTCTCTAAGCTTTGGAATAGTTTGGTCCAATTTTCCATCAAGTTTAATAACCTTAGTAAGCTTATGATGACCAAATTCAATAACCTCCCGAACATTATAATTAATTGATTGAATATAAAACATCATTTTAGTATTCCAATAATTATAATGTGTACCATCAAACAAAGGAAGACGATTTGTAGAATGCCCCTCAATATTAAGATTAGTCATAACACATGATAGTAAAATCTTAAAAATGTACACATAGACTCTGATACCAATTGATAACCCAAGAATAAATAATCAAGAGGGGGGTGAATTGATTTTTGAAACTTTTTCGACACTTAGTCTCAAAACAATTCGATACACAAGATATAAATGTAAAGTATGATACGATAATTAAATATGTAAGTTTGATAACTTAATTCAAGTATAAATATAACATAATATAAGTGGTAGTGTAAGGTAAAGTGCGATAATGTAAAGATAACAAACCGATTTAATGGGTTTCGATACACAATGTGTTCTACGTCCCCGTTACCAAGCTCTCCGTCACGAGTAAGACCAAATGCACTATAATGATAACTTACAAATAAGAAGTATCAATCCTTAAGTAACTTACAAACAAGGAGCACTTATCCTTAAGTGACTTACAACAAGGAGCACTTATCGTTAGGTGACTTACAAAAAGGAGCACACATCCTTAACAACAATCGAGTTTTCACAAGATTCTCGAAACCACCAAAGTATAAATGATAACTTTACAATTCAAAAAACTCTCTTAACAAATGATATAATCAAATCAAGTATTAGAGAGTTAGGTGAACACTTCAATATATAGCAAGTAATAAAGCTCAAGTGTCTATGAAGAAAACTTTGATGAATAATTGATAATGAAGTGGTTTGAGTTTTTGTATCCAAATTTTCAACCAAATAATCTCTCTTAACAAATAATACAAGTTAAGTATGAAGAGAGATTTACACTTAAATCAAAATGTTGGCAAAGAAAACTTTTATCAAGAATGAAGAATAGATGAAATTGTGAAATTTCAAAAAGAATTCTTGATGAGATATATGAAAAATGTTGAATCAATCAAGAAATTCTTTTGTAATAAATGAAATAAAATTTAGACTCAAGTAATCTCAATGATATTCAATAAATGAGCTCTTAAAAATCTCTTGTAAGGTGGTGAAAATTGAATGTAAAAGGAGTGAATATTTATAGACCAAAAAGTGTGAGAATCAGTCATTTTCAATTGAGCTCATTCGGTCGACTGAAGTGTGAAAGTAGCCATTGTAAAATACAAACCGTTGGAGTTTCGACTGACACTTCAGTCGATCAAACCGGTCGACTGGTTTACTTTCGGTAGATTGAAAGTCGCAGATTTTGGAGTTTTTAATTTTATATCAAAGTGTTCACTTTTCCAAAATCGCTTACTTTCCAAATAAAACATTCTTATGCAAATGATGAGTTTTTGAAATATAGTTTTGAGCTTTATTTGCTTTGCTAAGAATTGATGAGTATACCTTTACATATGAACGAAGTTTTGATAAACAACTTCTAGATACAAGTCTTCAAGATTCTTATTTTCTTCGAGTCTCTTTTGATTGCACGCTTTTCAACTGATGACGATTTGTATCTTTGAGTATTTGAGGAGTATTTATACATGAAAAACTCAAGAAACTAGATTGTTAGAACCATAAGTGTATTATTTGTTATAATAAAACAAGTGGAGCTAACATAGGTCAACAGTGTGGTGTTCGTTTGTTTGTTTTCTGAGCCCGAAAATTAGTTATTGGAGCCCAAATTCTAATAATTATTTTACTCTATGTATTGGTGTAGCTTTTGAACAAGATTTTCCTTCCCTATAGTATGGATCCACTTATTCACTCATGCATCATATTCGTGTAAAAAATATCAAAATGCTTATATTCCCGTTTACAGTACAAAATACCCATGATTGATAGGTAGCCAGTAGCCTTCATGTTACTGCCCTATTTGAAATTTGTAAGCTCATCTTCTGATAAGATGGGAGGGTGACTCCGAGGGATTCTTAGTAAACGTTGTGTATAGTGACTCTTAGAGTCTGATGCTAAAAAATACTTTCAAACTGATCTAGGCAAGATATCCAACTCCTCATTTGCTTGTTACTTGGAAAAATTTATTTGGTTTACTATCCATTTGATTGCCATTTTTTTTATTTTCCAAGCATATGGGTAGGTGATAGTGTAAGATGAAATAATTGATTGACCTGGACCAACTAAAGAGAACATTTCTTGCTCAGTTCAAAATTATGGATGTTTCACTTGTAAAGAGGTCTTGAGAATGTATATTGTGTTGTGCAGTGATATTTTATAATTTATATAGAACCAATTAACAACAATTTTTTATTGCACTTTTTTACTGAGTTTTGTCTAATGGTGTGTTCTCGTGAACTGATCACAAATTTGATCACATGTCTACTAAGCGAGATTGGTATGTTGGTGAAGGTATGAAGGATGGCAAGTTCCCAGAGTTCAATGAGGATCTTGCTGTTCTCATGAAAGTGTTTCGTGTGGAAATCGAGTCTCGTTAACAATTATAAGAAGGTTCAGACAATTGTGTAAGGAACAATAATCTCTTGAGACAAAGTCCCAACAAGAGGTGCTTTATTTATGAAGATTACAATTTGCAAGAAGCGAAATGCCTCCAAGGGGCACAAGCACACTGAATTTGCAAAGTAATTGAAATTTAATAAGAAAAACTAAAAGAAATGAAATTACATAATTCTCTGTTTAAGAGTGATTTTTATTCAGTCCTATGCTCTATGTTCTCTTTTCTATTTTATACGCATTTGACAGTTTTCTTGTAGAACCGTCTGAGAACTGCTCATCGCCCTATAACTACCCACTTTCTCCATAATTGATGACTTGTCAAGAAACTGCCATTTTCAACTGCTGACATTACTCCTATCATTTAACTGCTTGCAACCGAGATTCTTGGATCGTGGAATGTGATAGGATTGCTCATTAACTGTTTCAATAACCATTCTTTTAAATAACAACAAGACTCTATACTCGCCCANGATAAGATTGCTCATTAACTGTTTCAATAACCATTCTTTTAAATAACAACAAGACTCTATACTCGCCCAAATTTTGGGCGTCTCGCAAGCCTGAGCGATGTGGGCCTCCGTTACATAACTCCGTCTATACTCGCCCAGATCTAAGGCGTCTCGTAAGCTTGAACGATGATGGGTCTCCGCTGCACAACTTCACCTTGGGTTTTTACATGGTCTCATGTGGGTCCATCCTTTGAATTTTCTAATTGGACTTCATTCTTTGGACCATTTAATTGGGCCTCATTTTTGTACGTCAAACTACAAGGAAGTTGGTGTCGAAGGTACTGATGATTAAGATGAAGGTGACAAAATACTAAGTCCATATTTAGTTCATGTTGACCCACAAGTATTACACACTTATTAACCATTCAATTCTATCTATTTATAATTTGAACAGTTTATAAACACTTCTCAAACATACTTTAAATGTTATTTTGTGTGCATAATGACAACGTTTTATAAATATCTCAGAGCTTGTAGCCTGATGTCTCTTGCCTTCAATCACAATTTTCCCATCTTTAGTGATTCTGTAGCAGTCTTAGGGTTGTTTGGAGTTTAGTATTTAGATTATTTTTGTAACAACCCATATTCTGGAATTTAAATCGCTACCAAGCATTTCATTAAAAAAATTTACCCGACAAATAACTATTAATAAATTTATGTTAAAGAGGTTTAAACAAGATTAATTTGAAATTTTCCATATTCATGAATTTATCTATTTATCACATAATTAAAGTATATCTTGAAAATCTCATCCAATGTGATCTTTAAAATTGAATAGGAAACTTACATTTACAAAAAGGAACTCTACAATTACTATTGAAAATATAAAATATTCAACAACATTATTATGGCAGATTTATTTTATTAGATCCAATAAATCTAGGCACAATGACAACACCTCACTAGCGCCAACCAATAGTCTATTCTAGCCTATGAGAGGTAGGGAAAATGATGAGTATACAGAAATACTCAGTATGATACGAGTAATTGTGTAATCCTGATTAAAAATATCAATTCATGTATCAAAATAATCATACCGTCATATCATATATTTAAAAATTGATAAGAGTTCATAATATATCATATCTTGGTACCGGATGACCTTATCATATCATATCTTTCTTAGCATAACATTTATCAACATGATAAAATAAAATTAAAAGGGACAAACCACTTGCACCTCATAATCATATCTTAAACCTTTGAAAATATTGAGTTGATGCCCACAAAAAATCAGATTTTGTACATCTTGAAGCCACCCAAAAATTTATAAAAAAAATTGCTTTCTTCCTAACGGAGAATTATGAAGGTATTTTTTTACTTGTTTTGTTGTTGGAAATAAAAAAGGATAATTTTATAGTGGAAGACAAATTAAGAGATATTTCAAATGGAAAAAAGAAACGTGAGTTTATGGGATAATGTGAAGTTGTTAGAAGTCAGTGGAAATATGAGAGATAATGAGTGGATTTATCCAACTAACAAATAATGTGTAATATATATACACACACATGGAAAATTGAATTCGATGGTTAAATGAAATAACAAATAAAATACATCAAATATTTTTCAAACTTAAAGATAAATATTGATTTATATAATATAATATTACTTTATTTTCCTAATTGTCTTAAAAAAAGATTTTATTAAATAATAAAATATTACCCATTAAATACAATATTTGAATTGAAATAACTTGAACTTAACTTATACGAACTAACTATTTCTCAAGTAGAAGACTTCTCTAATTAATTACTAGCCAAATAAGGAGTCCAATATTGATATACTAATTATCATTTTATCAATAATTAATTATTTGACCCAAAATAATATTGAATTTAATACTATTTTATTTTACTCGATCAACTTTTCAAAATTACAAAAATATAGAAAATAGAAAAAATAATTTTATTTTATAATATTTTCGGGGCGTTACGATTATTGCTGTAAACATATTACCTTACCTTGTCTCAGTAATAGACAACTTACACTCGTAAAATAAAATTGCTCAAATTCAGTAAAACTAAAGTACAACATTATGCAACTTTTATGGGACTTTAATTTTTGACATTCTACATGGATGTCATGACCAACATATCTGACTTCATTCACGCCTATGTAACTAAGTTCCTTCACATTTGGACAAATCGTTGAGCATGTGGCCTTACCCGATAGTTGGAAAGTGTCACGCGTTTTATACAACGTGAAAATACAGCAAGTGTACGGTGTCAAGTTTTGTAATATAGTAAAAGAGTTAGAGTGTCGAACCCACAGGGATTGTAATTTAATTCACTAAGTACTATAATTGTGTAACTTTTATTTTATTTAGACGATGAATGATTGAAATTCTCTAATTAATTACTAGCCAAACAAGGAGTCCAATATTGATATACTAATTATCATTTTATCAATAATTAATTATTTGACCCAAAATAATATTGAATTTAATACTATTTTATTTTACTTGATCAACTTTTCAAAATTACAAAAATATAGCAAATAGAACAAATAATTTTATTTTATAAAATTTTCGGGGCGTTACGATTATTGATGTAAACATATTACCTTACCTTGTCTCAGTAATAGACAACTTACACTCGTAAAATAAAATTGCTTAAATATAGTAAAACTAAAGTACAACATTATGCAACTTTTATGGGACTTTAATTTTTGACATTCTACATGGATGTCATGACCAACAGATCTGACTTTGTTCACGCCTATGTAACTAAGTTCCTTCACATTTGGACAAATCGCTGAGCATGTGGCCTTATCCGATAGTTGGAAAGGTGATCACGTGCACTCCAATGATCAAGTCAACCACTTGCATTTTATTTAGGTGTGGGATAACGTTAATGTTCGTGTTCCGAGAGTTTATGAGTGAACAAATATGTGGGAGCAATATTATTTAGAGTGTGAAATTATATTACCTTCAAATGACATTAAGTATGGGCTTTATATTAGAAGATGAAGAATGGTACCATTGGATAAAAAATACGTAGCCTTATCTCATTTTGATGGTGTTGAGGCATCTTCTTCTAGGTATCACTCCATCAATCATAGGTTGAGAGTTACTTAATGTTTTTAAAAAGTAGTCATCCTATAGCCTAGGATTGACCTATGAAAAGTAGTGTGACAAGTTGACTATTTAAGGCGTTTGCTGTAAAGATGTCACATCGATCAATGTGAAGTGGGAGATGTCTTCCCATTGAAGAGGATAATTGCCTCGGATCACTTTTGTAACAGGTTATAGCATCTCACCTAGACCTTGAAAGGTTGGACTCTACATGCTTCTCGACGGAGGTGATTCATCACTTCGACTATCTTAGAGTGTGTTTGGGAGGGATTTTTGGGGGAAGAATTGATTTTTAATTTGTGATATGATGTGAAATGTGTGGTTGAAAAAGAAGAAAAAATTATTAATGTGATAGAAAATATTATTTTATTGAAAATTGTGTGGTTGAAAATGAGAATTAATTTACTGTAGAATTGAAGAATCTCTCCCAAACACACCTTTAGTATATGGCCTTAGCTCGATCGGACAGGACGGTGATGTGGAGTATGGTCCTGTTTGTGCTTGCTAGCTGGCTACCACATGGCGTTCTTTGGAGTCTCATTTGGAATCGTGTAACAATAATCCATCATAAATCGATATCAATACCTGCTCTTTATTTAATTTATCATTCACCAAGAACTTCACTGCCACCAGAGGCAAAAAGGTGTCAAGCTAAGATAGTTTTCTCACTCCTAGGCTTACGACAACTCATTACATAAGGGCATTGATCTACTTTTGATTCCTTTTGTTATGCATCTCATGATCTAACTCATAAAAACCCTGGAACTGCGATTTCAAGATATTAATATAAATTCCTTTTTTTTTCTTTATCTTGTACGCAACTTCTATGAGAAAGACACTATCTCTATAAATAATCTCTCTAAATTCCATAGCAAGTAGCCAATAATTATTGGGTGTAACGAGTTTGACCACAGCTAGTACACGAATATGCAAAAAATGTTGGCTCTGTTTGAACCCCATTTATTGAGAGAATAGATTTTTGTAATGGTGATTTTTTTATTTAGAATGTGCGGTTAGAAAGTAAAAAAGATATTTGAATTTACGTATAAAATTGTTTTATTAAAAAAATGTATGATTAAATATGAGTTTGAAAACATAAATAAGTTTTTAAAAAATAGAGCTCAAAATAGGGTATATTATCAATAATGAATAGATATTTTAAATTTAGGGTCTGTTTGGGCCGAATTAAAAATCTGATTTTAATTTAAGTCAAAATCAAACAATCAATATTAATTAATGGGTCCTCCTACATCTTTTCAACAACACATTTCAAAAACTTCTATCACAATCAATTAAAAATCTAGTTTTAATCTCCACCAAACACTTTATTTGCTTAAGGGCTTCGATATTAACATTTGAACCCCTACCTCCCATATGAAACGCCTTGAAGGGGGGCATTTCCCACATTTTTTCAGCATTTTGAACCCCTTCAAGAAAAACATACATACCAAAAGAATTTCCTTTGTAATTATCACATATATGTTTGTTTATAAATTAATTAGATGAGAATTTAAAAAGATAACAAGACAAATTGATTGAGGAAATGTAGAGTAGAATTATGATGTGATAAAATTAGCAGAAAATGACAATACTAGGTTAACAAAGAACATAGAGGAGGAAGATCCCAGATAGGTTCTTCAGTAGGATCATAGACTGTGTCCATATATTCTTGCACTCCATTAAGAGCGTAAAGCGAAGCTGATATCTGTCTTTCAACTTTAATACGCTCAAATTCTGTTAACTGATCCATCTCTGAATTCTCTGGCAAGAATGAAAAACGATCATGAACATCAGGAACTTGTTCAAAACTCCATGTCATGGCCATGCCAGATTGAGAAGAACCCGAACAACTGCTCAAATCAGGCCTGTACACATCCTCAAACAAATCGCTATCTTCTATTAATTTCACAGAAGAAAAAGAAGAAGAAGAAGAAGAAGAAGATGACAAAGAAAATGAAGTAGAGTCGTGATCACTACTATTGGTAGGACTATTAAAGGAAATGGAACTAGTGACATTAATACTAGCAGTAGCTGCAACTTTGCTACTTGTAGAAGAGGCTGTAGGTTCATGTTTTGCATTTTTCTTGCTGTTGAGAAGATTTGTAATCCTAAAAGCAAGCGCAGAATTCGAAGAGACATGCTGAGTGACAAAATTGGTACGAGTGTTAGATCCGCGTAGAAGGCAGGCAGCTTCGTCATAGGCACGAGCAGCTTCTTCAGCAGTTTCAAAAGTTCCAAGCCACATCCTAATCTTCTTTGTTGTGTCTTTAATCTCAGCTACCCATCTCCCAGAAGGCCTTTGTCTCACACCAACAAATTTGTTATTGCCATTGCTTTTGTTTCTTGCATGAGCTTTTCTTGTTCTGCTCAAGGGAGGAATCCTTCCTTCCTGCTTCTGTTGGAAGTTAATATCCATTAATTTGGTTTAGATAAACAGAGAGTAAGTTTAGGATTTATGTAAGTTCAGCAACATACCCCTTGTTGTTCTTGTTAATGAGGGTTTTATATGTACACACATTTTAGTGGTCCAATATGATATTTCTTGTTTTTTATGTTTGTTCTGTTGTAATGAAATTTCATTCTTATTTTATATTAATCAAAACTATTTCTTTGAAGGTGACATACTCCAAGGCCCGCCAAGTCGAATGAATTTATATATTATCTTATTTTGGATGAATTCTCAAGTGCTTATGTTTGTTTTTAATCTCAGACTTGGTCTAATTCTGTCAGTACAGAGCTTGTGAATTTGAAAGGTTACCTGGTCAAAGGGATGAACCTATTCCTACTTTCTTGTGGTTTGGGTTAGGTTAAAAAAGTGGTATAACAACAAAGACTATACAACAATTCAACTTTGAAAATATATTTTGTAAAATTAATTGTGCATACAAGTCATGGACGCTTCATAAATCCAACATTAAATACATATTAAGCTCTGTTTGAATTATTTTGTAAAACTAATTTTATTTTGTAAAATAACTTTTTCCTCTTTTTCAATTATACATTTTTCATCAATTTACTGTTCAAAAATACGATCTTTCAAAATATTGTGGATCAAACACACTCACGTTAGGTCCAACAATAAAGTAAAAGTCGTGAAGGCACGAAACGTTGCCACTTGGAGGCAAATTAGGAATCATGTAATGTACATCATCCAAAAGCTAACGTCTAAACACTGCTCAATGAACAATTATATAAACGAATATCTTATCGTACACGCTGCTTTCATTCTAATGTTCCTTACATCAGCCAAACCGGTAATATAAATAAAATTAAATCGTTTTATAGTTATTTTATTGCATACTGTCTAGTTTATTTCTGATGGATTAAGAATATGCTACCCTATAAAAGCCAAGAAGATTAAACGTCTTTTTCTGATTATATTTTTAATCATTCAACTTTGTTTAAGCCCATGTTTGGTACACATTAAAATTTTCATTTTCATTTTCATTTTCAATCACACATTTTTCAATAAAATAATATTTTCTATCATATCAATAATTTTTCCTTCTTTTTCAACCACACATTCTCCATCAATCTACTATTTCAGAATACATTCTTCCAAAATAATGTGGCTGAAACACACCTTAAATGTTTGAATATTTTTTAGTATTAAGCTGTTGAAATATAGAATTCATAGCTAATAGCTTGATCATGTTGAAAATACCTANAAAAAGTTCCGTTTTGGCTGTATCTATAATTTTGACTTTATTATTGGACTTTTTGTAATTTTATAAAGTAATAATTGAAGTAGATGAGTATGTTTTGGAGGAGGCAAAGAATCTTTTTATTGTTTAATCTGCTGCCTTAATCGCGTATGTTATGTTGTTCATATTCATATATTGACTATGCTAAGAAGAAGCTCCAACATTTGAAATAATGAATTCTTTATTTCAAATTGATATTAATTAGTTTTCCATATCATGCTTACGCTTCCTGTTAGATGCCTTAATTTTAGGAGAAAGGAATACAATGTTACTTTCTAAATACAAAGTAGATACATAAAAACATCGCAAAGAAGCATGTCTAGGCAGTTGATTTATAGTCATGTTTAACAAAATATGTCAAAAAATTTGGTGTGCTGTCGTAGGCACCCAAAAATAGTCCTTAAATCTTTAAAATTAATGTAGTAGTGAAAGTAAGGGTCGATCCCACGAAGAGTGTGTAATTCAATATTTTATACTTCGTACAATGATTGGGGGGTTTTTGTATG
>CAIGRF010151807.1:5943-22480 GCA_903798235.1 Fraxinus ornus
TATATTTAAAATAAATTTGATGGGGTAGGTAGTAGGGTGGGTATATAAATTAATTTAATTTTATAAAATAATTATTAAATAAAATTATAAAAACCTGATAAATGTAAAAAAAAAATGAAAACCTAATTTTTTAAAAGTCCAAACTTAATAGCTGGTTTGGTGTAATTACCACTTAACAATTCTTCTTTTTAAAGACTCTTATTTGCATCCGACTTGACCAATGGATAAAACAATTGAGATAGTGAGCCCCACTTTTTTTTTGAAAAAAATGGTCAAAAAAATCATTTCCTGTGAAATTAATGTGAAACAAACAAGGGCTTAAATATTTTTCTGTTTTTCCATTCCTTGTTCATTCTCATTTTTCACCATGTGTCGTACCCCTTTCAGGTCTATTTTTTTTTTTTTTTATAGTCGTTGAGATCTTAACTATTTTTGTTCTTTCCATTTTTTGGTCTTCTTACCTAAACTCCTAAATTATATGAAAAGGACAGAGAAAAAATAAGGCTTGAGTAGTGATGGCAAAAAAATCCGGTCCGAGCCCACCCCGACGGGTTGGTGGGGTTGGGCGGGGAGGGGGTGTCCCGCCCGAACCCGCCCCGTGAAGAATAAAAAAAATAATTAGTTAACTGAAAATTTTTGAAAAAAAAAAAAATTAAACATGGCAGGAAAATGGGCAAGCCGCGCCCCCGCCTCGTCTAAGGTGGGGTCGGGCACGGGGCAAGGCGGGACAGGGAGTGGGTACCCCGTCCCGTTGTCATCTCTAGGCTCGAGCCTACTGGGCGCGTCACACTAAGTGCTCACTTGAAAGATATTATATGAAATGAAAAATGATTTTTTAGAATGTACGGTTAAAAAGCAGAAAAATTTCGAATTCATGTACGAAATTATTTTATTTGAAGAATGTATTGTTTAAAATGATTCAAGAACAAATTAATTTCAGCACATGTTTGATAGATATTAAAATCAGATTTTTAGTAAATTTTAATAAAAGTTGACGACATGTGTGGTTGTAAAGTTATGTGTCCCATAAAATATATGATTAAAATTAATTGTTGACTTCGACTTGAAATTTTTAATCAAAACCAAACAATGGCTTAAATAAGTTGTGCAAATCAAATTCTAAATCGTACCAATGTGCAAAGCATAAACCTACCCTCAAAATCTATTAGCATGACGTTTAAAATAAGGCATGCAGCGAGATGAAAGCGTGAATTTTAGAAAATAATACGCATAAAAGGAAATTAAGGGTGTATTCGGTAGATATTAAAATCAGATTAAAATTAAAAAATTAGTCGTTATTGTTGACTTTTATTAAAAGAGCGAGACCCAATAACGACTATATTTTCAATTTAAGCTATACCGAACACATCATAATACTTGAAACTTTGAAAAAGGCAGAGAGATGAAAGCGTGAATTTCAAACATTCCCATAATTTCAAATAATTAACAGATGGTAGTTGGGTTACTCATGCTAACGACGTTGACTTTTGAATATCAAATTTCAAGATTCGATATTGTATCACAGCTCATAAAATTCAAACTGATAATTCGATCCATTTATAGCTCAAACAATTAGTTTTAATGAGTCATCAACTTGCACAACATATTAAAGTAAGATCCCGCTTATTTTAAATATAAAATCAATTAATCGATATAAAAGGATTTGGACTATTTCGGTACCTGTCGCAGAAGGATTTCACGAAATGATATCTTGGTCATTCGTGGTGATGCCGTCCACCTTACCGAGCTGGAAATAAACTAGCGGCCCATATTTTTCATAGAAAGAAGCAAAATCCCTATGAAGCAATTGGCCCAATTGGAGAAGAGATTTTCAAAGATGTGACAGTCTGGAGGCCCAGGAGGGAGATTTTGGGCCTGTTCTTGAGGCCCTTTCTTGAACCCTGAGTTAGATTTTGCGAATGTTTCATTTAACTCGGCTATTACAGAATCTGAATTTGAGTACACAATAGCTATGAACGTGTAAGTAAGTTGAAAGTTGATGGTCCAGCCTAGCATGAATAGATTTGAGAGTCATATCGAATCGTTACGACTTTTTCATGACGAGATAGGCACAATGCATTCGATGTGCTTGACATGAAAACTAGTTCAAGTTACAGTAAACTTCTAAATAGTCGTATTAGATGTACAATTGGCTAAACGTTAAAAAACTTACTAGTTGAAGCTCTTGATGCGATTTTCTTTTAAATAAACAATTGAAGAGCCAAGGTTCATGTGGGCGGCCTAGCTGTAAGTCAAGTAGGCCTTGAAAGAGCTCAACTTGAAATTAGGCAGTGTTTGATAGTGTTCATTTTCCCTAGAGAAGGGAAAAGTTTTCCAATTCCATGTTTTGGTAGTGTTTGATGGTGTTCATTTTCCCTAGAAATGGTTTTCAGCTCTCCCCAGCCACGCACCCCTTTTCCATGCGTGAAAGGAATTTGTTTTCTTATGGTTTGGTTGATTTTTTGTTTTCTAGCTTTCCTTTTTTTTGTGTGTGTGTATTTTTGGCAATTAGAAAAAGATTTAGATACAATGGTAAAAAAATTTCTCACTTTTCTTGACATTTTCATGTTAAACAAAGCTAAACGAATGATATTCGGTATGATAATTTTTTTTTCCAGATTTTTAGCAATTGGAACAAATTCTAAACCCAATGGTAAAAAAATTATCACTTTAATGAACAATTTTCATGAAAAACGAAGTCAAACGGACACCAAAATTTCAACATTTCTCAGGTGAAAAATTATACCAATTAAATACAATTTTCAGTAAAATAATTTTTAGATAATTCAATTCCTTAAAATTCATTTTCTTTCCAAATTTACAATTAAACGGACTCTTAATGAACTTTCATGGGACTGGTACCATATATGTCAGAATATCACGTGTCAAAGAAGAAAAATGGAAAGTAGTACATTATCTTTATGATATTAATAATTTCAGGAAAAAATTCACCAAGATGGTTCCATGGTCTAGTGGTCAGGACATTGGACTCTGAATCCAGTAACCCGAGTTCAAGTCTCGGTGGAACCTCTTCTATATTTTTTTATCTTCCTTTCATTCTTTTCTTATTACCGTTTGGGCAAAGTTACCTTCTTTTCTATTTTTCGCTTAGAATTCAGATAGTTTTACAAAAATAAAAAATAAAATTTACGAGTTGTCCGACAGTAAGCCTATATTAATAGATATAGACGATGATAATTTAACTTGTCAATTGAAACATGACAAGTACTAAATTTCAATCTTACCCTCCAAAATACTCCGAAAATGTTAATACAAAGTGAATTTTTATACCATTTTATTTACCAGCAGATCAATTCATTCAAATAATATCGAACATTAAACTGAAAACTATCATTATAGATTTCTAGACTTAAAAATAAGTTAAATTTTAATCAGAACAACACTAAATTGAACTGCGTATTTAAGTTGGATACCGATTCCATTTGAGTGGTTGGAAAGAATGGTCCACCCCTAGCTTAAATGGCGGAAAATAACACACAAAAAATGGGGATGGCATAAAACTTAGGGACCGTTCTCTTTGTATTTCAATTGTGTGTTTTGAGTGTCCATTTTGAGATTGTTGAAAATGTGTTCTTTTTGACATTCTGAAAAATTATTTTGAAAACATCAAAAACGCGTTTTGAAATCTTTTTTTGATTATAACTGAAAACACTCAAAACGATAAATTTGTCGTTTTGAGTTTTCGTTGTAAATTTTGAACTGTTTTCAAAAACGCGTTTTCAAAAATAGGAAAGAGAATGCGTTTTCACTGTTTTGAAAAATCGAAAAATAGAAAACGACTTGAAAACGATAAAAAGAAATATAGACTGTGGTCCCTAATTTGGTCACACGTTTTAATTGAAACTTCATTGAAGCTTTATCCAATTCAAGAAAGATATGGTAAGCAAGTGTGCCTCATGCCTATATATGGTAGGTTACATCAAGAATTGCTGTCATCACTTTAACAAACACAAGAATATTTCAACAGACATGATCCACACGCTTTCTAAAATTTAAACATACAACGACATTGTATCTTTCTTGTTCCCAACCATAGTTAAAGAGTTATCGTCTCCAAATCGAGAAACCAATATCCATTGTCACCAAAAATGGACCACGCCGAATAAGGAAATGAGTCTCAATGATAGGGGTGGGGGTGGCAATGGGCCAAGATGACCCAGCTCCACTCTTACAATCACGAGCTCAGCTCATGCCCAAAATATGGGATCACCCGACCTCCCGAGACGATTTTGTTTTTAATAAATTAACCAAAAAAATTCAAAAGTGAGCAAAAAATTTTTTTTTTTTTAAATAATAAAACAAGTCAAAAAATGAACCAAAAAAGAGTCGGTCCACAAGCCTGTACGAATCAACTAGCAGGCTCGTTAGCGCTAACGAGCTGGCACGCGAGCTCGTGCTAACGAGCTAGCTAAATTCATGAAATAATGTGAACTCGATTTGATTCATGACTCGTCTCAAAAACAAGCATGAGCCAAGCCTATGGCCCAACTCGGTTTGTTTGCTACCCTTATCTGGTGGCTACTACCTGCTTAAAAATCTCAAATAGACACAAGAATGATCTTAAATTTATAACGAAATCAATTTACTCCGTCTAATAGAATAAATATTTTATGACGATATTGTCCATGAAATGACTAATGAATTATCAATCATGTCCTACTTTAGGAGATTCTCCATCCACATTCAACACACGTTTTTGAAATGTTTGCCTCTTTGCTTTCTCGGTACATTTTCGTTCAACGTACCTGTCATCTTTAATAAATTCAAAGTCATGTTTCTTCGAAATTACCTAACATTTACACAAACAAAACATTAAACATTATTTACACATTTAGGGCCTGTTTCGTTTGAATTTTCCAATTCTACAGTAAATCAATTCTCATTTTTCAACCACACATTTTTCAATAAAATAATATTTTACATCACATCAATACTTTTTTCTTCTTTTTTAACCACACATTTTCCATCATATCACTATTCAAAATCAATTCTTCCTCCAAAAAATCTAAACCAAACAAGCTCTTAAANGTTGGAATGATGAATTCTCGAGGCCCCCAGAGCCCATGGTGGGGAGAGATTCTCCTTCACTGTTTAGAGGCTCTGAAGTGGTGGAATTGTCACTGTTTTCTGCCATTGAAGGTTGACAGCAAGTAGCTAGGTAAACAACGCAAGCTCTGATACCATATAGACAATGAGATGAATTGGAAAATATATTATTTCATTCTAATTATTAGAATCCTATGGATCTTATTTATAATACAAGAAAATCAAAAAGAAGGTAAGTTTCTAAACTAGGAAAAGAAATCTTCCTATTCTAAATAAAGCATAAAATCGAATATACAATTTTACACAATAAATCCCATAATATACGGGATTTCTACATATGTAGCCCATGTTTGACACACATTCTTTAAAAACTCATTTCAACCACACATTTTTCAATAAAATAATATTTTTCATCACATCAATAACATTTTCCTACTTTTTAATTACATATTTTTCATCATATCACTATTTTAAATACATTTTTTTCTCAATAATATCCATCAAACACACCCTTAATAAAATGAATGTAACTTGAACAATTACATACTAACAACGGATTACATGTACGATGAAGAAACAGAAAATTTGCAATTCTACTCGGTCAAAATGATGGTACTTTCCCTAATCCTAATTCTTAGCATCAACTGATGAATAATCAAAATCCCTGCAGAAGCTTTTCAGTTTTTTCACTACACAGAATGCATAGTAACAATGTTAAATGCAGAACTTTTATCAGTCAACCGATGACATGGGAAGCTCTAAGGAGTTAGGCTCACGGGAAAAGAATTGCATCAACTTTTCCGTAGTTAGTTGATCGGATCCTTGCGACTTCACAACAAATGTGTGAAACACTACATCAGTCCCTGTGGAGATATTTGATTCTAGAATAGTTACTTGTGCATCTTGGAATGCTTGGATGACCCTTGATACAGGATGGACATCCAACGGAGAGAGTACCCTCACAATGACTTGGTCATGGACAGATTGGACTTCGATTCTAGGAACTTGATCTTGTAATTTTGAATTTGGTTTAGTTTCCAAAATCAATGCCTTTCTTGAAATGGTTTCAAGTTTTTTTACGTCCGACTCCATTTCCTTCAGCTTTTTTTGAAGCTCGGTAATGTAAGTGACTGCATCTCCCAAAAGTGAGGCTTTGTCCATCTTGGAAATATTTGGAACTACTGCTCGTAATGCACAGAACTGACGGTTCAGCTTCTCTCTTCGCTGCCTTTCTGCCTCTACATGATTGAGAGGCTCTTCTCTTCCATGGGCGGGCTTCCGTCCACGCTTTCGAGGCCTCTTCTCGTCAGAAAGTCCTGCACGGTCGTCTTTGCAAGAAGTCTCACCATCTGAATGCTCAGACTCAGCGTTAAGTGGACTGGAAATTATAGGCCTCGAGGTCACTCCTGTAAAATCAATCTGCATTTGTTCTGACTTCTGATTCTGAAAATTGTTGAGCTGAAATTTTTCTCTTGACTCATTGACCATCTGGTTTAGATTTTTGGTTGTGTCCTGAGGAGTTGAAAGTTCTAATAAGTTTCCTGGATTTACATTGCTGGTTTGCATCCATGTTGCCCCGTGAAGCCCATCTCTTGCGAACGGGAACCTGCTTCCATTTGCATACTTGTGACACGGTCTGTCCTCCACTTTCTGAACTGCTAGTTTTTCCGTTAATCCGGCACCATTTGAATTCAAATCCAGCCCAAAAATCTTGGGAATTGCTTCTGGCCAGTTGCTGATTACCAATTCAGAATTAGGACCATTTTCATGCCTCTCAATTAGCTTGGCCCTGCTAAGTGCTGAACATGACGAAAAAGAGGATCCTATCTCTTGCAAGAGCCTCAAGTTCTCCGGGATGGATCTAACTGATCCCAACTCCACAACTCCAACATCAATCGGAATCAGCACAATTGTCTGCATATGAGCCGACCTTGAAAGGAATGATCTAACACAATAATCCTGAGATGAATTTAATGCATCCGATAACCAAACATGCTTCCCGGATGCAAAACACTTCCCAGGACCACATTCTCCCCTGGGGAAGGAAAAATACATCGAGGCGAGGAAGAACATCTCTGTATCTGTAACCTTATCTAAAACAAAAGCATAACTATCCTCATCTGTTCCCCCAAAAAGTGTATGCAACTTCTGAAGCACGCTTTTCCTCGTCCTCTGTTGTCTCTCGTCCTCGGGTGTCATATTTTGTATTCTAGTACCTTCTGACTCGTCGCCTTCGTAAGGCTCTCGGCAGCACCCGTCCCCCCACCCAAGGACCAAATCACCGCTCAACTTGGACCGCAAAATTTGCCAAAAAATGGCATAATTCCAACTAAAATTGGCTGTATTTGGGTTTTCCACAAGATCTGAAATCTTATTGTGCAAATTCTCATCATTTCCCATTGCTATTAATGAACTTTCAGCCGGAACCGAACTCGTCATTAAGTAATCAAAAGCCTTGATTCCTAAAACCGCCTCCGCCATTGTTTTATCCCCATCATTCCACTCAATATCTGCTTCTGGTTTCATCTTCTAACACCTACCCACTAACAAATAATCTCCAGTTTTCAGATGTTCAGTAAAAAAAGAGGTTAAAATCCAATCTATTTTACATGCAAATATGATACCTACAATCCAAACCAACACAGTCTCATACCTCCATTTTCAGATCTTTTAGGATTCAAATCCAAAGAAACAAGCATGACCCAAAAAACTTATACTCCCACAAATAATTTCACTACAAAAATGAAATACATTAAAAAGAACAAACCCACTCCTATTTGAATTGAGGTCAAATTCTTTGACAGAAAAACAATGATCAGCAGCAATAAATGAAAATAAGCACGTTTTCTTTCTGTTTCAAGTGAGTGAATGAAGGTAAAGGATTGAGGCTTGTGGGTTTATACTTCTCAAAATCTTAACCGCTTGCATGTGTATGAAAAGTTTGGTTACTGATTTAAAGGGTTTCAAAAAGTAATCTTGGTTAGGTTAACTAGTTTAAGGAGAAAGCAACGTTATTTTTTTTTTCTTCATCTTGGAAAATCTACCACTAAACCATATGCTGAACAATAGGCAACTTGAAGAACGTGCATTTGAAATTATAAATCCAAGACTATGACTCATGCAGAAAAATAGGATTTTAAAAGAAAATGTAATAGAAATTATATCCCTAAACAATATGCTGAAAAATAGGAAATTTGAAGATATGCAATTAATTTATAAATTAATAAAAGAATATATATATATTTTGTTATTATCTTTTATAGAATTATTTAGTAATCGTCATGATTATTTAATAAATAATGACAATCTCATAATGCAAATTATGAAATGATTAAAGGAATATTTGTAAACACCTTGAAATTTTTATTCATCAAAACTAGTTTCAAATATAAATTTCAACTACTAAAATCTATCATATTAACTACTATTGGAATAAAAATGGGTCCCAACGAGTATCGAAGATAAGTTTACTTATAAGTTAATAAGTATTTTTTAATAGTGGGATAATAATTACAATATTTTTTTTCAATGAACGGAAGGATAAAAGAATGAACCATGATGGAGATGGGTTGTCATTGCGTGCATTGTTGTTAGGCACGTGTAATTTGGTTTTCCTTTCCTTATTTCAACAAATCTAACAAAATCGGATTTGCATGAATGAGTCAAATGTGATAATTTATCAAAACCAAACAGGTCTGGTTAATACCCTTAATTTTAACTCATCACTCATCACTCGAACCAAACAAAACATTGCATTTTCTGTTCACATGCTCGTAGGGAATAAAATGCAAACCACGTGTCATGTGTATGATATGAATTTAATATCTACTAACCATGGTTAGTCTAGACAAAAATAAAATTTTCATCTTAATATAAATCTTTTTTTCTAAAAAATTGTAGATTTATTTCTTTCATTTTATAAAAAATGCAGACATGGTCATAAACTCAATTAATTCTTAAATACGACTTTAAATTTATCACGAAAGAGTTATCAAGTTTTTCTGTCAATTAACATTATGGGAATTTCAAGACAATTATGTGACTATTTTGATAAAAAACATGCGAAGCTTTTCATTTCGCCTATATGAGTAAAATATATCGATATAGTGAATGTTAAGTCCATGTTTAAGCTGAATTCTTTATAATTCATTTTTCTTTGAACTCATTTTCAATTATACATTCTCTTATTAATTTTCTTTTTAACCTTTTAATCACATTTAATAAAATTTTGTCCATAAAATTCAGAAAATTGAGGTTGAAATGCCTTGGTAGATATGATATTCAATAAATTGACACGTTACCGAAAAATCTCGTATGAAATTTTGTGTCAACTTGTCACTTGATTTGCTCCAACTAGCATGATGACAAATGTTACCGTATAGTGTGTATTTATGGTTTCACCTTCTTATAACACACGTAGGAGATTTATACAATCTTACGGCGAAGAGTGACTTTCTAATCTCATCCACTTAAATTATCGTAGATAATTACTCGGTAACTCGTAGATTTCCCTACAAAATTGATCTATAGAACATTTTTCCTATAGAAGTACCCAAAACAAATGTGGGCCATTCATTAATTTGTGTAAACATGGCTTGACAGGCTGATGTACCTTAAAAAAAGAAGTCGTGAATTGGGGTGAACTCGACCACTATGGGGTTAAGTGCTAAGAATTGAGTTCAAGGTTCTAAGTGTAAAAATGGTGAATGAAAGATTAATCAGCAGGATGGAAAATATTTCTGTATATTGATGGTAATGAGAAGAAATATTACAAGGGGTTATATACTTAAGATTTGTATCTATTCTAGGGAAATAGAATCAGTAAAAATACAATCAATCTCCTAAAATGTCTAATTCCTTTAATCTATCAATTTACAGAATTAACAGATTTGTATCCATTAATACTAAGTTTGTAATATTTACCCTGAGCTATAAGGGCAAGATTGAGAAAACGCATTCCAAAACCTCACCCACGAACAAAAGGGCCGAATTTCGCAATTTCTTCCTACAATTTCTTCAACTGAGCTTTAAATGATAAGAACTCGAAGTAATTCGCTAAATATCTACAAATAATATGTACCAAAATTGCTAAAACTTTGTTTAAATTTGATAAAAATGCGATGATTTTACGTTGAATTTTTTTTCCTTGAATTCGTTCCCATTTAAATTTAGCCCTTGTTTGATTTTCATTATTTTTAAAATATTTTTTTTCTTTTTTCTTTTCAATCACACATTCTTTAATAAAATAATATTACACGCAAACTCAAAATTTTTCCTTATTTTTTAATCACACATTTTTCATCAATCTATTATTTAAAAATACATTGTTTGCAAAATAATGGGGCTGAAACAGGGGCTTAATGAATTTAGGATGATTTTTTTGCTGGAAAATGTGATGATAATTTCTAGGGTTATATGCGATTTTAAGGATTTTCTAATTGGGTGTAGAATATTTGGGTTTTGGCTGCAGTTAATTCAGGGAATTTTTCATTAGGATTATTAGTTTATAGGGTAAACTTTGATAAATTGATTTTCAGGGCATTATTTTAATTTTTTTACAAATTGTAGGGCTTCTATCAATTTTGTTCACTAAAATATAAGCAAATTAGGTCAAACACGGCCCTATTGTAAAAAATTAATATGTTTAAACTTTTAATTAGTTAAAAAATACAGAATGTGATTCTTTACCTATGGATGGCAAAAAGATTCATTATACCCGATATTCGAGGGATCCTACACGGGTTGGAGATTTCCAACCTAATCGGGTACACATGACGAGAACGGGGACATAGTCTCCATCCCGTTATACATCCCATTTAAAATTCATTTCAATATATATATATTTTTATCACACAAAGAAAAAAATTGTCATCATTTTCTAGAGGAAACGTGAATTTTTCTATAGTGAATATAATGGTTGTACCTTTACTGATAAAACGTTGTGAAGGGAAAAATGTTGGCACAACGATGCAATGACCTTGGGCCATATTTGTGTTGGCCCAGTTGGATTGAAGTCCAGCCCAATTTCTTATGTTTTGATGGTGAAAAAATGTGAACTGATGAAGCTGAAGTCGTGCTTTCACTTACCTGATTATTGGACGCCAAGGATGTCACCACGTGTCGCCTCCAACACCGTTGGATGGGTGACTATAGAGTGACTCCTTTTAAATGGACTCCTNAAAATACAATCAATCTCCTAAAATGTCTAATTCCTTTAATCTATCAATTTACAGAATTAACAGATTTGTATCCATTAATACTCCCCCTCAAGTTGGAGCGTGGATGTCTATTACACCTAACTTGCTAAGATGAGAATGGAAAGTCGCCTGCCCCAATGGTTTTGTAAAAATGTTTGCAATTTGCTTTCCGGTGTGAACATGTGTGGTTCTAACTTCTCCTGTTTGTATCTTCTCTCGAACAATATGACAATCCAATTCTATGTGCTTTGTACGCTCATGGAATATTGGATTCGCTGCAATGTGAATTGCCGCTTGGTTATCACAAAATAGTTTGACTGGTTCATGATGTTCAACACGCAAGTCGCTTAAAAGATATCTCAGCCAAGTAAGTTCACAAGTAACGGCTGCCATTGCTCGATATTCTGCTTCGGCAGATGATCGTGATACGGTGGGTTGCTTTTTGCTCTTTCAAGAAATCAAGGAACTTCCCAGAAACACACAATAACCTGTAACTGACCTTCTTGTAGTTTGACAACCAGCCCAATCAACATCACAATAAGCCATGAGTTTTAACGAACTGCGTGTGGGAAAAATGAGGCCTTGACCTGGTGCATTCTTTAAGTAACGAAGGAGACGAAGAACTGCATCCAAGTGAGGTTTTCTTGGAAGTTGCATGAATTGACTGAGAGTAACAACTGAGTATGTGATTTCCGGTCGTGTGATTGTTAGATAAATCAACTTCCCAACAAGTCGGCGATACCGTGTTGGATCATGAAGAGTGTCACCATCCATTGGATTAAGTTTCAAGGTCTGCTCCATTGGAAATTTTGCAGGTTTGGCACCAAGTAAGCCGGCCTCTTCTAGTAGATCTAGAGTGTATTTTCTTTGACAAATGGTGATACCTGACTTGGATCGTGCAACCTCGACTCCTAGAAAGTATTTCAATGGTCCGAGGTCTTTGATTTTGAAGCAGGTGTTGAGAAAACGTTTTAGATCACATATGGCTACCTCATCATTCCCTGCAATGATCATATCATAGACATAAAGCAAAATAGCAGTATAAGATGTGTTTTCAACTTTCACAAACAAGGAATAATCGGCTTTTGATTGTTTGAACCCAATGTTGGCAACGGATGAAGAGAACTTGTGAAACTAGCTACGAGATGCCTGCTTCAATCCATATAAGGACTTGTTGAGGCGACACACATTATTCTCCCCCTGTCGACTAAAGTCGGGTGGAGGTTGCATATAGACTTCCTCAAGCAAATCACCATGGAGAAAAGCATTTTGGACATCCATTTGGTGAAGATGCCAATTTCGAACATCAGCAACGGCTAAAAGGCAACGGACAGTAATGAGTTTGGCAACGGGAGCAAAGGTTTCCTTATAATCTATGCCTTCACGTTGTGTAAAGCCCTTAGCAACAAGCCGAGCTTTATACCGTTCAAGAGAGCCATCAGAGTGATATTTGATTTTGTAGATCCACTTGCAACCAATGGGACGGTGACCAGCAGGTAGAGGCACCATGGTCCATGTATTGTTTTCCTCAAGTGCTCGAATTTCATTTTGCATAGCATCAACCCATTTAGGATCGGAACAGGCCTGCTCATAAGATGCTGGTTCAACCAGATGAGAGATATTGTGCACAAATTTCTGATGACAATTGGAAAGAGAGGAATATGAGACATACCTTTGCAATGGATACCGTGTGTGGACCGTGATAGAGGGGACTGGCCTAGGAGCGAGGAGAGCAGCATGGTATGTTTGGAAGTCTTGGAATTTGGATGGAAGTTTGGTGAGTCGTTCTGAACGACGTAAAGGAGGCGGTGGTGGAGAATGTGTGGTCTCTGTAATCTGTTCCGGGTGGAATTGTGATGAGAGAGATTCTATGTGTTGATTATCTAAAGGAGGGGTTGTGGAGGTGCTAATATCTGGTAAGTGAATTGAGTTGATAGATTCTGAGGTGCCATGAGTGGGGTTATGTGTTGGGTATGGTTCAATAAATGGGTGTAAAAGGAGAGAGTTAGGAAGCACGGGTTCATCTTCTTGGTTTTCAGCGACTTTATGGGTAAAAGGAAATGTATTTTCATGAAAAATGACATCTCGTGAGGAAAATATGCGATCAGTGTCAAGGTCAAGAACTTTATATCCTTTTTGTCCTTGTGGGTAGCCAAGGAATATGCACCGTTTTGCTCGAGCGTCAAACTTATGTTTAGGATTGGGGTTAGTGGCATAACATAGGCAACCAAATGCTCGAATATGTGAGTATGAGGGTGGTTTACCATGGAGGGTTTCGTATGGTGTTTTGAGGGACAATAATGATGTTGGCAGTCGGTTAATAAGGTAGCACGCCGTTTGTATGCTTTCTCCCCAATATTTTAACGGTAAGTTTGCTTGGAAACGAAGGGCTCGAGCGACATTTAAAAGGTGACGGTGTTTTCTTTCAACAACTCCATTTTGTTGAGAAGTGTAAGGGCATGTGCGGTGGAAAGTTATGCCATGGTCATTGAAATAAGGTTGCATTGATAAAAATTCAGCCCCATTATCGGAGCGAAATACCTTAATCCCACAATTAAATTGAGTTTTAACCCATGTGAAAAATGATCGCAATAAGGATTGTGCTTCAGATTTAAAAGTCATAAGATAAATCCATGTAAAACGTGAAAAATCGCCCACAATGGTAAGAAAATACTTTGCTCCAGAATGAGAATTTATTTTATGAGGTCCCCATATATCACAATGGAGTAAATCAAAAGGTGCAAGTGATGAAATTGAACTAGAAGGAAAAGGTAAACGGGTTTGCTTTGCTAATGGGCAAACCTCGCAAACATGTTTGTTATCAAAACTTATTTCAGGTATGGATTTGGACAATGCTTGGTGGGGTATGGCAGATGGATGCCCAAGTCGTTGATGCCAAAGACTAGAGACATTGTTGACGTGACGTGCATGGTGTGGATTTTGCTGTGGTGAGAGGTAGTAAAGACCATTAAATTGCTTGCCCAGGCCAATCATCCTCTTCGTATCCACGTCCTGAATAACATAAAAATTCGAAAAGAAAGTTACTGTGCAATTCAACATTTTGGTAAGTTTGCTTATGGACAATAAATTCACCCTGAATTTTGGCACATGTAACACTCCATCAAGTTTCAATTCTTGAGATAATTGGTAGGAACCGATGGAATTAATTGGTGCTGTCCTACCATCAGGTAAGTTCACAAAGTCATGTTGATAAATTGGATTTAAAGGTTCTGAATGACAAATATGATCTGTGGCTCCACTATCCATAATCCAATATAAAGTTGTGCGTGGATTTTGTTTACCTGTAGCATTTGCAAAGGCATTACCATTCATTTTGTTCAACATGGCCATAATCTGATTATACTCATCAGTTGTGAAGGTTGGGCCTTCTTGCTTGATTGGCTGTATTTTTGGAGCATCTCCATGGCTTGTGCTGGAATTATTTGCTGCAGCCCTCCTATTCTTTGGTTGGATATTTTTACCATGAAATTTGTGGCCCACTGGGAAACTCTTCAAGTAATAGAAGTACTCTATCATATGTCCCTCTTGATCACAATACGTGCATTTGGATATCTTCCTCGATGCTCCTCCAGTTCGAGAAGAAGTTATTTTACGTGAGCTACTGCCCTTAAATGATTTACCTGACTGATTCACGGCCATAGCCTGAAAATTTCCATTGGTTCCTTCATGGTGTGAGGCGACATCGAGTTGACGTTCATGTTGCAAGGTTATAGAAAATGCTTTTCGAGTATCCGGCAATGGACTCATCATCAAGATGCTTCCTCTGACTGCAGCATACGTTTCATTTAATCCCATAAGAAATTGCATAAGTTTTTCCTTTTCCATTCTTTCATAGACTTTCTTCAGTCCTCCACATGTACAAGTGAACGGTTCTTGATAGAAGGCTAGTTCATCCCATAAAGCTTTCTTTTTGTTGAAGTAGATGGACATTGAATCTGAATTTTGTCTGTGTTCAATAATTTCTTGTTGAATTTGGTAAATTCTTGATTCATTCCCTTGTGAAAACCGATCATAGAGATCTTTCCATACGACCGATGCCGAGTCCATGTAGATCACGCTGGAAGCAATGTCTGGACTTACAGAATTTAGAATCCATGACAATACCATATCATTGCAACGTTGCCAGGAATTAAAATTTTTATCTGTAGGTAACGGCATCTCAATGGATCCGTCGATGAAGCCAATTTTATTCTTTGCACTAAGACCGATGCGCATGGCTCGACTCCATTGTCCATAGTTGTGTGGTTCAAGGACTTTGGAGACCAAGATGAGGCTCGGATTATCTGAACTGTGTAGAATGAGTGGATTCTCATTCATGGTGAGGCTCGAATTCTCTGAACTGTGTTGGGTGGTTGAATTCTCATTGATGATTTCTGTGTTATCTGCCATTTGATTTGATGTGGTTGCGGAAGGTGGTTTTTTTTTTTTTTTGGTTTATGAAGTCACCAAGATCGGAGCTCTGATACCATGTAAAAATGGTGAATGAAAGATTAATCTGAAGGATGGAAAATATTTCTGTATATTGATGGTAATGAGAAGAAATATTACAAGGGGTTATATACTTAAGATTTGTATCTATTCTAGGGAAATAGAATCAGTAAAAATACAATCAATCTCCTAAAATATGTCTAATTCCTTTAATCTATCAATTTACAGAATTAACAGATTTGTATCCATTAATACTAAGTTTGTAATATTTACCCTGAGCTATAAGGGCAAGATTGAGAAAACGCATTCCAAAACCTCACCCACGAACAAAAGGGCCGAATTCCGCAATTTCTTCAACTGAGCTTTAAATGATAAGAACTCGAAGTAATTCGCTAAATATCTACAAATAATATGTACCAAAATTGCTAAAACTTTGTTTAAATTTGATAAAAATGCGATGATTTTACGTTGAATTTTTTTTCCTTGAATTCGTTCCCATTTAAATTTAGCCCTTGTTTGATTTTCATTATTTTTAAAATATTTTTTTTCTTTTTTCTTTTCAATCACACATTCTTCAATAAAATAATATTACACGCAAACTCAAATTTTTTCCTTATTTTTTAATCACACATTTTTCATCAATCTACTATTTAAAAATACATTGTTTGCAAAATAATGGGGCTGAAACAGGGGCTTAATGAATTTAGGATGATTTTTTTGCTGGAAAATGTGATGATAATTTCTAGGGTTATATGCGATTTTAAGGATTTTCTAATTGGGTGTAGAATATTTGGGTTTTGGCTGCAGTTAATTCAGGGAATTTT
>CAIGRF010151816.1:12771-22785 GCA_903798235.1 Fraxinus ornus
AAAAAAAAAAAAAAAAAATCAAATAGGCTCTAGGTGTTGACAAGATGTTATTGAATTAAAAAATTGACTAAATTTTAAAGAATAGATTGCCATGTGACATTATGTCAAGAATTATGCTAACAATTATGTATATGTAGCATGATTGTTAATATGAATGTTTTTGAATTTTGATGATGCAGTATCGTCCATCTAGTGCTTTCGATTCACCTTTTATGACAACAAATTCTGGAACTCCAATTTATAACAATGACTCCTCTTTGACAGTTGGAACTAGAGGTAAATAAATTCTCTTATCTATTTTTTATTTTGGTCCAATTTATGTATATTTTTTTATTTATTTATTTATGCATGGAAGATAGTACTTCAGAATAATAAATTCTTTGAAAGGGACCATGAATCATATATGCAACATTTCTCAAGCTTCAATGTCTGTTTAATTTTTCCTTGGAAAACTAACGAGATTTGTTTAACAAGTGCTAAAACTTTAATGCTTACAGACGTTTATATTTGAAGTTCCACTTGTTGATGTGAAATTGTCTTTTGGCAGGCCCAGTTCTTCTCGAAGATTACCATCTGGTGGAGAAGCTTGCTAATTTCGATCGTGAAAGAATCCCAGAACGTGTTGTCCATGCCAGAGGTGCCAGTGCCAAGGGGTTTTTTGAAGTTACTCATGATATATCTCATCTTACCTGTGCTGATTTCCTCCGAGCTCCTGGAGTTCAGACGCCTGTCATTGTTCGATTCTCCACTGTCATCCATGAGCGTGGAAGCCCTGAAACCATCAGGGACCCCAGAGGCTTTGCCACTAAATTTTACACCAGAGAGGTGAAGATCTTTTGCTAACACTTTTATGTATGGTCATTCTTTATACAACTTGTAGGAGTAAGAGGTAAAGGAGATGTTAATTAGTGTTTTTTACACTTTTTGTATTGATAACGATAGCTTCTTCTTGTGGATACAGGGAAACTTTGATCTGGTGGGAAACAATTTCCCTGTCTTTTTTGTTCGCGATGCGATGAAGTTCCCAGATGCGATTCATGCTTTCAAACCCAATCCAAAATCCCACATTCAGGAAAACTGGAGAATCCTTGACTTCTTCTCCCACCATCCAGAGAGCTTGAACACTTTCACTTTCTTCTATGATGATCTGGGTATTCCACAGGATTATAGACACATGGAAGGCTCTAGTGTCAGTGCCTATACTCTAATCAACAAGGCTGGGAAAGTACATTACGTGATGTTCCACTGGAAGCCAACTTGTGGTGTGAAATGTTTGTCGGAGGAAGAGGCTATTAAGATTGGAGGAGCCAATCACAGCCATGCCACCCAGGATCTCTACGATTCAATTGCAGCTGGTAACTATCCAGAGTGGAAACTTTATATTCAGACTATAGATCCGGATCATGAAGATAGATTTGATTTTGACCCACTTGATCTAACCAAGACCTGGCCTGAGGACATTATTCCCCTGCAGCCAGTGGGTCGCTTGGTATTAAATAAGAACATCGATAACTTCTTTGCGGAGAATGAGCAGCTTGCATTTGACCCCGGTAATATGGTCCCTGGGGTTTATTATTCTGATGACAAGATGCTCCAAACTCGTACATTCGCTTATGCCGATACTCAGAGGCACCGTCTAGGGCCGAACTATAAGCAGCTCCCAGTTAATGCTCCAAAGTGCGCACATCACAATAACCACTACGATGGTTTCATGAATTTCATGCATAGGGATGAGGAGGTACTCTAACGATCCTCTGTTCTATACTTCTTATATTTGAGATCACTTGCATTCAATTTCTTGGTTCCTAATTAAAATATCCTTGGGTAACTGCTAAAAGTGCTTTGAGATACGTATCTTGATAAATGGATAGGGTATTCTAAAGAGGTATGTGTTACTCTCTCTGCTGTTATCATCACGTTTTAATCCGATGTTCTAATTGTTTTTCAGGTCGATTATTTCCCGTCAAGGTACGATCCTTGTCGTCATGCTGAGAGGTACCCCATTCCCTCTGTGATATTATCAGGGAGGCGTGAAAGGGTATGTATTTATCGTGTTCTTGATTTTGTTGCTTGTTTCATTTTATGATAATTCTTAAATTTGTTAAAACTTCGGGTATGCTTGGTGCTTAAAACTAGTTTGAGTTCAAGAAGGGGATAGCATTTAAGTAATGATGCCCTTTGACCTCTCGAGAGCACATATCGAAGCATAAGCAGTGTATCTCAGTCCTAGGTTAATCTCCATTAATGCAATGTACAATTACTAGTTGTCAAACAGTGAAATTAAAGAACAAAAATGATGCATTTCATCGTAGTAGCGGAAGTAGAATTAAGCAGAGGTGAATTTATGCTGTTGCTGACACTGAAGAATGTTTGTCAATACTCTTTTTCTAGTAATTTTGGCAGCATTGGTTTGATGCCAATACCTCTCTTCCTTCTCCTGTTTCTCATCTCATCCAAGTTATCTAGTTTCTGATGAAAGAAAAATGTGTTTATTGTTAGAATCTCAAGCCTTTAGGATTATATTCCTGAAATGGCCCATAAAAGTGATCTCCAGTTCCATTGATCAAACTGGTAGCATTATAGTGAAGCCGAGTAGCGAGAGAATTTTCGTGTGAATTGAATCGTATTTTTGTTGATTATTTCAGCGCGTCATTGAGAAGGAGAATAACTTTAAGGAACCAGGAGAGAGATACCGTTCGTGGGATCCAGCCAGGTAACTGATTTCTGGTCATTTAACAGTTTATAATATGCTTATTATGCAAGTTGATTTATTTGTTTGATCCTTGTTTCTCTTCCAGACAAGAGAGATTCATCCGAAAATGGGTAGATGCTTTGTCCGAACCCCGGGTCACCCATGAGATCCGTAGTATCTGGATTTCATACTGTTCTCAGGTCTGATACCCTTTCCTTTCTCGCATGTTTGGCAAATAAGCCAAAATCTTATTTCATTATATCGTTCAGTCCTCTTTAGTATTAATTTATAAGTGATAAAGTTGTACTTAGCTTTCGATTTTTATGCTGCAGGCTGACAGGTCCCTTGGTCAGAAGCTCTCCTCTCGTCTCAATGTAAGGCCAACAATGTAAACGCAAAGAGAATACATGAAATCTTCCTGTTGTTGTGAGCGGAAGATTACTGTGAAATGTTGTGTATGTAATGAAGAAACTTATGTGTCCCCTTAACCACAATAATGCCTTGAATGTAATAAATGACAATTATGCATTCGAGTATTGCAGTCGCCAGTCGTCATTTCTCCACCAAGTCGATCTTTGTATACTATTTCTTTGAAGTTTACAATCTGCTGATAAGTGGTTGTTTATGCAATGTAATTTGGCTTTTTATTTCTATTATTGTTTAAAAGTTAATATCAAATTTTCTGAGCTCCATCGTCCAGTTCAAAGGCCATCCAAGGGGATTTTGCCTTCTAGACGACCTGCCTCAAGGTAGCGCCTCTGGCCAAGTTAGTTATGATTCACCAAATGACCGCTTCATATGCTCCGTGGCAAAATAGAGTTGTCAGACGAAAAATGGAACTTTAAATTATATGGTTAATTCTATGCTCATTAATTCTGGCTTACCACGGAACTTGTGGGGGATAGTTTTAAATGCTAACTTTATTCTAAATAGAGTTCCTCATAAGAAAACGATAGTACCTTGAGAAATTATGGTTATGCAGACTGTCTTTCTACAAATACGTAAAAATGTGAGGGTATTTAGCAAAAGTGATCATTTCATCTCTTGAGACTTGAAAGGATCAAGTTAGATCTTAAAACTATATATTACATTTTTATTCAATATAAATAAATAGTAGCGAATATGGATTTCTTGTGCATAAATCACATATATGTGACATTCATGTTAATACGATTATTGAATTCAGAGATGTCGAATTCCTTGAAAATGTGTACTTAATAAAGGGGATACTCCCCGAGAAGGAAAAATGATGATTCTTATAAAAGAAATAAAGAATCTAAACAAAAGGTGTAAAAGACCAAAAGTTGCCAAGTCATTTTGTCCAAACTTTATATAATTTTTTATGGAAAACAAGCCTTTAAAATTTAAGGAGGTTGTGACTTGTCATAATCTTTATTAAGCTAAAAGAACGAAATCGAATTTATTATGGGTAATTGATGATTGATCTTTCCAAGGGAATTAAAATAGTTGGATGCAAATTGATTTTTTTAAAAGAGAGTTAAAGCCCAATGGTACAATAGATAAATTATAAGGCCTGACTTCTTGTCAAAAGATATCATAAAAGAACTTTATTCACCTAATATTAGGGATTAATAAGATAAAAATAAAAATAACTTTGATATGAAAGATATGGGCAAAGTAGACTTGATTTTGGGAATGTAAAACTTTTGAACATCCCATAGAACAAACAGATTATTTACAATACATGAAGTGATTTGAGAGATTTAAGATCTGTGTATTAATGAATCTAATAATTCATTTCCTTCTCGTATAATTCTTCACAAGAATATGTGAAAACGATAAACAACAATTATTACATTTTTAGATGGACAATGCTAGAGTTACTTCAAATGAGATTACAATTATGGATTATTCTATATGTACTTCATCATTTACTACAAGGATGACTACAACGGCAAGTGGCGTCCCCCTATTGGAGGGGTGCCCCGTCCACTTGGCGTTGTAGTCATACTTGTAGTAAAGGATGAAGTACATATAGAATAATCCTTTTTAGATTATTAGAAGTCTGATGTACTTAATGATTGTACAAGGTGAGATATAGACTACTTGATAAGTAAGCTAAGTTGATATATAAGTAACACTTATAATGAACATTGGATTACATTACTTAGATTGTTGGGATAATTAAAATGTATCGGAATTATTTGTTGCATTATGGAAAATATCCTTTATTAGTTGAAGGATACAGTGATAACAAATGGATCTTAGATATGGATGAAATTAAGAATACTAGTGGCTATAAATTGACTCTCGAAGGTAGTGCGATTTCTTGAAATTTTTTTAAACAAACATTTATAGCTCGATTCACAATAAAATTCAAGTTAAATGATTTCGACAAAGTATGAGAAGAGACTGAATGGTTAAGACATTCCGTAGAAAATATTATTCTAAAGTCTGTTCTAACTATATGTATTCATTGCAATTATCAAGCAACTATAGGCAGAGCAGAAAATTCTAGGTATAATGTTAAGTCGAGACATATACGTCTTAGACATAGTATTGTTCAACAGTTACTCTCAAATGGAATAATATCAATTGTTTTTTTAAGTCGAACGATAGTTTAGCGAGTCCGTTTATAAATGGGTTATCTTGAGAGATAGATGAAGCGTTGAAGAAAAATGGGCTTAAAGCCTATATAATTGTTCAATTCAATGAAAATCTAACCTCGAGACGGGAGATCTCATAGAATAAATTAAATAGAAAAACTAGTTATGAATAACTCGATTAGAAACATTTTGAAATTTTAACACCTGCCATTTTTATGATGCAAATAAGTGTTGCCTAACAAAATTTGCATAAGTTAAGCTATAATTTAAATGATGACTATAGAGTATTGCAAGGTACTTTTATAGAACATCACTTATGTCTGTACGAACTTGAACAGTTCAAATGAGAATTTTACTTAAGAAAATTTTTCTAATGCACTTTCGGAACCCAAGAGAGTTCGGGCCGAAATAGTTAACATAATAGAGAACCAAAATTTGATATGAGAGATAATATGTTTGATCTATTGTTTAGGCTTGCAATAATGGTCGATGTGTTCACTTATTTGCCAAGTAAATTCGATAGATTCTTATTAATAAATGTGTAAAGCGAAAGTTGCCATCCTGTTACATTATTTATTAGCAATATTCTTCTTTGTCTTCGATCTTGTCAATTTCTTCCATTCATGTGGTGATGTGAGCACGGAGTCGAGCGCATCAGAGTCGAGCTCGGGAAAGATTCGTTGATTATCGAAGGAGGTTTGATGACACGATCGCGAGAAAAGTGGGTGAAAGAGACAATGGGATTGCTAGTTCAAGCTACGGTGGACGAAATATCGAAATTAGCAAGCCAAGAAACAACTTTCATGAAGAGGTGGATGGTCGAAACCAATTGGAATATCGTGTTGCAAACAACAGAAGAAGATGGGGTTGGGGACAACTATGCGGTCGCATAGTTGTCCAGGGCATGCCGCATGCCCCTTTACCGAAACTCCAAAGGGGAGTTTCAGTTATTCTATGCGACCGCATAGAATTACACTATGCGGCCATATCGTTTAATCTGGTAGCGAGATTTTTGCACTTTTGGAAAGAATCCTTTTTTGTTTCAAACTCTATATTTTGGTATCTTTTATCATCTTTAGGATATATTACCTAGTAAACTAGGGTTTTAGGAGTTGGTATAAATAGTTGCATTATTTTTCATCGAAAACACACACTTATTCAGATATTATCGCGAGGCTAAATTGATTTGTTCTCATTCTTCTTTGTTTTAATTTTGAACTTATCAAGAATTAAATTCTTGTGGCGTTTTATAAATTCAAAGCAAGGTTCATAAGTTTTGTGATCACAGGTCAAGATATTGTTAGTGATTGTCTTGATTCTTGGTTCAATAATTTATTGGGTCAAACTTTTCAAACGTTGATTCTTGGCTTGTTCTAACTTGTCGTGGGTTCTGTAGTTACAATTGCTACGTGGGTTCGCATCAATTGGTATTAGAGCTAGATTCTAACAAATCAAGTTATATCTTTTTTTTTTTTTTTGTTTTCTTGTTTTGCTCGAGTCTTCGTTTCGTTTATTTCAACATTCTTCGTAAATTTGAGTCTTTAATCCGAAATTCTTCCGTCAAAATTTCAAAAGGTGCTTTCGGGCTCATTTTGCATCCAAATCAACTTTCGTTTATTTTACAGGTATCGTAGTTTTTATTCCGGGTCGATCAAAAAAATTCGAAAAAAAATAGTTTTTTTGGGGAAAAAAAGGGGTCCGGGTTTTAGAGAAAAGAAGAAAAACTTCAATTCATATTGTTTCAAATTCCAATTTTTGTCGGGGTCCAATTCCAATTCAAGAACCACTTTTTTGAATCAAAAATGATTTTTCACTCAAATTATCCAGTTCTTCTTTAAGTCTTTAAGGTCACAAATCTCACGTTGTTTGAATTCTACGAGAATAACTCTTGGTTGAGTTTGAGTTGTTCTTTGAAGGAAATTAACCAACCCAACCCTATTTTGGATATCACTTTATTTCCGAAGCTTGACTTCGTAATTCATGAGGAAACGACGGAGTGTCAGAGAAAATGTAAGGAGTTCCTATGCATTGGGTTGAAGGATTTAGATGAGCATGATAAGCATTCGAGCGCAGAGGAGAAACATGATATTGTTCTTAAAATGTTTCAAACATGTAAAAGGGCAAAGTCGAAGCGTGCATTATTTGATCCGTGTGAAGGTGATTGGGTTTACATACAAAGGAGACGGATACGAACTCAGAAGAGGTCCAAATTAAATCCTAGGGGAGATGAACCATTTCATGTTATTGCGAGAATTGAGGACAAGGGCTACAACCTGGGCATTCAATGTCAAGATTCGAGGACGAATCTTCTTGAAGAGGGAGGGTCTGATGTGAGCTGGAATAGGCTACAATCAACCGAGAGTGCAATATTTGTTGAGGAGATGGATGGCGCAATCGAAGACCTCAAAAGAGCTAACAAGATCATGCAATTACGTGTTCATGATATGAAGTCCATGGAAGTAAAGATAACAAGCATGTCGTCAAGTGCCATGTAGGGGTTGAGAGCTAGAATGAGTTGTTTCAAGTTGGTTCAAATGGTGCAGCGGAAGAGCCACTGTAACCACTATGCGACTGCATAATGGTTCCATCTATGCGGTCTCATGGAGGTTTACCAAAAGCAAAATTGGAATTTCAAGTTGTGCTATGTGACCGCCTAGAAAAACACTATGTGGCAGCATAGCTATTTCGAGAGCCAAAATTTTCCTTTTTTTTCCGAAATTACCTCATTTGATTAGGGTTCTATTTTATTTGATATATTTGTAAAAAAGTAGGATTTATATATTTTTCCCTAAGTAATAAGTCAATGATGGCTAAGTGATGTGAGCGGGAATATTTTTCTTTTTTTCGAAATTACCTTATTTGATTAGTTTTCTATTTTATTTGATATATTTGTAATCTTAGGAGTCTGTTTCCGTTTTAACCACATTAATTAGGGTTTAGTATAAATAGATTTCATTATTTTCATTGTAACTGGAAAACATTATTACGGAATTAATTTGAAAGGCTATATTGCTTTCTTTCTTTTGTTCTTCGTGGAAGAATCCTACCAAACTTATCAGGTTAATTCTCGTGGCGTTCAACCAATCAAGTGAGATTCGTTTATGTTGTAATCACGGTCAAGGTATTTTCATAATTGTTTTGGCTTGTTGGTTCAATATTTCCGGGCCGAACTTTAATTCCGGGGTTATATTTCTTAAATCGTGTAATTAAAAGGCCAACATATTATATTGATTGTGTTTATTGTTTAATTCATTGTTTTTCGAGTCAAATCTATAAACTTTGTATGTTTGGATTTCCTTGGGTCGAATTTCAATATCATGTGGGTTTCGTAACCTTCGTTGCTACGCGGGTTCACATCATGTGGGGGTATTGTTGAAATTAAATGATGTTTTCATAGATGTCAGTTGAAAACGTCTTCAATTAGAACAATGCTTATTCACTAATTTTCAATGACAAGGGTGTATATCGAAAAGTAATGATGTTCGAATTGAATGTGACTCAGAAATTTACATAATAAAAAGTATTGACTTTTGATAGATTGCAATTTAGACCACTAAATATGAAAGTATGTGATATGATGGTGCATATTAATTTATGTTAAAAGATGCAACCATTTTAAAAAGACAATTGAAAACCTATAAATAAAGTCATCTAGTTCCATATTTTCTACACCATATCAATTCAAGTTATAATTGATTTCTAATTCTCTACTCTCTTAAAAAATTTATTATATTTATTTTGCTAAAATAAAATTCCGTTAGAAATATTTTTAGAAATAAATCTTCGTCCGAACATTTTAGTTTGTATTATTTTGTTCGAAAAGAATAATTTCAACACTGGTTCGATAAAAAATGTTGGTATAGTGCAGTACCGTCTTTGTAAAAAAATATTTTATCTTGGGAGACAGGCGTATAATAATCACGTGGCATTGTACAAGGGGTGAAATCTGTTTTAAGAAGATTCATTATAGTATACCTCGTTTCATTTTCATTTCTACTTTTTTTCTTTCTTTTTGATTGTATGAGCCATTAATTTGACTACTTTTGTAAGATATATTTACAAACCAAGATTATCAATACAAATTATTTATGTCCAACACTATATTAACGATGAACTCTATTTCCAACACAATGGTCTTGACACGCACAACTCTAGTCAAATCCATCAACAACTCCACGTAGCATGTACTTTTATCATGAAGTCAAGCTATGAAGGTTATTGCTGCTAGGTCTCCCACTTTTGAGGGGGTACATGGCAAGCAGATCGGTGTAGATGATGGCGATGATGATTCTCGGGCTGATGATCTCATCTAGCCAAGGCCTTAACCTCCTTTCGCTCATTTTTTATGGTACTAATGCGTTCCAAAGACTCCCAAACTTCTTCCATCCCGGGCCGACATTTTTTTGTTGGGTTCAAGACATTTTAGTATTAGTTGGGCTATTTCGTATGCAGCTAGGAGGGTACTGGTTCTCGAACTTTGGATCCATTAACTTTCTCAACTTCTTCTCATCTACCAGATATGTCCAGGCCCAATTGACCAAATTAGCCTGTCTATTGGGGTCGCTGCAAATCAAGTTCGGAAAAAAAATCATAAATCAGGTGTATAGTTTACACCAATTCACAAATCAGGTTTATAGTTTGAAAATTCAAAATTCAGGTATATATATTATTAATTAAATATAATAAAGTCACAGTTATACAATTAATGGTCACAGATACATAATTATTGATTTCGAGGTCACAAATTCAAAATAT